>PVKS010007246.1:0-74325 GCA_004027875.1 Aplodontia rufa | reverse complement strand
CGAGTTCACGATCCCAGACCACATATACAACCTCGTTTCATTGCATCAGAGCAATGAAAGCCACATGAAAAACTAAATAAAATTGATTCTCTCTCTCTTACTGTCCCTGTCTTAAAAAAAGATAAATTCTAATGATAGGTTGATTTATTTAGGAAAAATTAAACCTTAAAGAATTAAAGCCTGTACCTGTTTTTAAAGTCCTTTAAATAACTGATTAAATAAATATTTTTGGGTTATTACAATATAGTTAATACCTAAATATACGGGAAGTGTTATGTAAGCCTGTAGAATAGAAGTTTATGTAGGACTACAGACAGAATGAGAAATTAGTGCTCTCTTTCATGCATTGTATTTGATACAGGAGAGCCATACTGCCATTTGAAAGCCTGGTTTATATCTGTTTGCTTTAACTACATAAACATTTCATTGTTATATAAACAAGACGCATTCATACACCAGATAATACCTATTTTCTGATCATCAACACTGTTTTCTAACAAAAGACATTTAAAATTATCCTTTGATTCTTGTCAGTATTGCAGACCTATGATTGTAAATACCCTACATTATGGATTCTAAATGCTTCTTCTAAGGTTAACGTTAGTTAATGTAAGGCCATCAATATAACTGCAATGGTATCACAGGCTTCTTTGTATATGAGGTGTGTTCATGCCCTCCACATATAAAAATTGTTGGAGGTATAAACTTAGAGGAACACTTTACCAAGTTGGTGGTTCCAAACTAAACTTGTCTACAATTTCTTTTCAGACTTGTTTAGAAACAAAAAATTTAGTTGGGAATCTATTGGTCATTTAATGTTTTATGATTAGATATCCCATTGTAGCCTGTAATAAGGAGAGTCTGATTGCTTGAAGTTTGAAAATGTGGAAACTTGTATACGTTCAAAAATTGTGTTATCTGTCAAGGGCCCCCACCTTACCTGAGATAAGTCTCTGTCTCTCACCCCTCTCCTTGTTAGGATGATTCCAAACTAGGCTAAATTTGAGCTCATTTAAAGTCACGTTCAAAGGATAGATTTTTGTTATAAAGATTTCTGTGCTCTCAAAATAATCAAGAAATATAATATAAAATTAATTACTAAAGATATGTAAGCATGTAAGAAAGTTGTAAAAGAAAGTAAAATTTAAAATGAGTCTCATGTGACAGAGTTGATATTTTAAAGATCTTTATGGAGGCAAAATGGGCATCAAAGTCATATTAATGTTATAATAGAAATTATGCTCCTTGGTTCAAATCTATTTGGTTTTATTAATCTCATTTTTTATATCCCCCCCTTTTTTTAAAAAACAGAGAGGGACAGTGAGAGAGAGAGAAAGAGAGAATCAATTTTATTTAGGTTTCCATGGGGCTTTTGTTGCTCTGACACTTCATTATGCTCCTGGTGCTGGAGTTCGAATTTGCGTCTTTGCGCACGCCTGGCAAGCACAGTAACCACTGACCCACTAACCCCTGTATTTTCGTTTTATAATTATTGCCTGTTTGTTTTACAGAAGTACTACTTCTAACAGAAGAAACTGGGTTAAGCCATCTTCTATAGGACAGATTATGTCCTATAGAATGTTCTTCTCTAGTACTCCTACTGACCCTAATTAAATAAAAGGGGTGAGTATAGAACTGTACATGTTAAAGTTAAAACCCAGTATTCCTACTTCAAGAATTGGTGAAACTGGCCTGCTAGATGTTTAAAACCAAAACTTAAGGAGTAAAGTTAGGGAAATAAAAGTGCCAAGGAAAAGTGGCAAATATTTTTGGTAGTTGCCCTTTAAGGTCAGCCAGAACCTAGAGAATGGAGGGACACCTCTGTAGGCCCTGCACCTCTGTGTCTTCCAAACTCCTAGTCAGAAACTTTATGAGGACCCTAGAAAACAGGAAAGCCTGCTACTACACATGCTGCAAAAAAGAGAACCATTGAAAAGGGAGATGTTCCTAATGCTTCCCAGAGAAATCACCAAGGTCAGCAAGACCTTGACCCATCCTAGCAGATGGCACAGAGAGAGGAAACTAGAGGAACTAAAGGGCTTCTTGAGGCTGGAGCAGTGGCTCAGCGGTTTCGGCGCTTGCCTGGCAAGCACGAGGACCCAGGTTCAAACCCCAGCACCACTTACACAACTAAGTGTTAGAGTATCTAAGGCCATGTGAAAAACTAAATAAAGTTGTTTCTCTTTTTAAAAAAAAATAAAATAAAGGACTTCTTATGAGTTCTCAGGAATGACCCTTTGAGGAATATTGGTTAATTCTAATAGTAGATTGGAACTAGGTCAATTTTGACCAACTTGGTCTTAAACACCTGATAGGAGAGTTACAACCAAAGTACAGTCTTTATAGACATTTAAAAGAAAATGGTTCTTTTGGTATAATTTTAGATATATATTTGTTAGCCCCACCAAAAGTAATTAAGACTAAAGCTATAAAGTGAAGTTTCTGATGCAGGACTACCTAATACATAAATGTGTTCTGATTCAATTTGAGAACTATCTGTCCCCTTTTTATTTTGGCAAGGTTGAAATGAACTGGTATGGAGCCCCCCTCCCCCTTCTCCAATTTGCAATTCACCACTTCTAGCCTGGAGACCTGATTTTAAACACAATTTGGAAAGCAGCCAAGATTCAACTGGGCTGAAAAGGTCCTTACCAAGTGTTCCTGATCATTGGGATGGCTATCCGAACTGCTAAAAAGGGGAGAACTTATGACCTTGACTACTTTTAACCTCAAAGAGTTAATATATGTAGAATAATGACAGTATCAGAGGGTATAATGAAAATGGTACCAAAGGTATAAAAAGAAAAAGGGGAGGATTTGTGAAAAATAAGAAGTCTGATGGTCCATTTTCTGAATGTATTCATAAGCTGAGCCATCACTGTAGCCCCCTCTTTATACTTTTACCTAATGTAACACTTTATTCTAAATGGATCTTAGCTATAAATATGAAAGAATAATAAAACTTTTAAAAGATATGCTTATGCTGGGCATGGTGGTACACATCTGTAATCCCGGTGGCTTGGGATCCTTGGGCAGGAGTACCTCAAGTTGAACTGTAGCCTCAGCAACTGAGGGAGGCCCTAAGGCACTTAGTGAGACTCTGACACAAAATAAAAAAGACCTGGAGCTGGAGAGGTGGCTCAGCATTTGTAGTGCTTGCCTGGCATGCATGAGGATTGTGTATGCACCACATACACAATGAAGTGTCAGAGCAAGAAAACCACATGAAAAACTAAATAAAATTGAGTCTCTCTCTCTCTTACTTTCCCTCTCTCTCTTTAAAAAAAAGGAGGGGCTGCAATGGTGGCTCAGTGGTTTTGTCTGTTGCCTGGATTGTGTGAGGACACCTGTTCAAACCCCAACACCACATACACAGCGAAGTGTCTGAGCAACAAAAGCCACATGAAAAACTAAATAAAATTGATTCTTTCTCTCTCTCTCTCTCACTGTCCCCTCCTTCTTTAAAATAAAATAAAGTAAAAAATTTGTTCATGACATTGTGGTAAGTAAATATTTCTTTAATAATACATGTGATCATCAATGATAAATAATATAGATGATATCATTACAAGGAAAGTTTATTCATCAAGAGAAGCTGCTAAAAGCATGAAAAGGGAAGCCATAGTGTAAGTATCCAATAAAGGATTTACATTTAAAATAAAATGTAAAAGACTCATATGGTGAAAATACAAGACTACTCAAAAATGGGTCAAAGTCTTGATCAAGCAATAGGCAATTTTTTTTGTTGTTGTTGTTGTGGGGATCAAACTCAGGGGCACTTTGCCACTGAACTATATCCCAGCCCTTTATTGTTTTTATTTTTATTTTTATTTTGTGATGTTTATAGCAACTTTATTCATAATTGTCAAAAGGTGAAAGTAATCAAGATGTTACCTTTTTTCACCTCTTGAAGAGGAGATGAAAGGATATAATGAACTTTCCTATGTTCAGACAATGGAATATTATTAGGCACTAGGCAAGTTAATAAGTGAAAGAACTTAATCTGGAAAGAATACATACTGTATGATTTCAACTATAAAAAGAGTGATTACCAGGACCTAAAGGGGACCAAGAAAGGAATGAATAGGTGGAACACAGATTTCAAGGCAGCATAACTATTCTGTATGACACTCTAATGGTGGATATATGTCATTTGACATTTGTCAAAATCCATAGAATGTAAAACATTAACAGTGAACTTTAATGGACACTATGGAAATTTTTGTGATAATAATTCATCTTAAAATAGGTTCATCAGTTGTAAAAAATGTACTTTACTCTGGTAAAGGAAGTTGATAGTGGAGTAGGCCATGCTTGTGTTGAAGCAAGATATATATGGGAACTCTGTACTTCTCACTTTTGCTGAGAACCTAAAACTGTTTCTACAAAAATAAAAAAAAAGTGTATAATTTTTAAAAGGAGTAAGGTCAACCTAATTATAAAATAAACAGTAAGAGTTATGGCATTATTCCTGCTTGTCCAATAACATTGAAATTCTTGAAGTATACGTATATTCAAAACAAAAATGAGAGCTCAGTTTGGTGATGTATAACAATAAGATTGATTGCCTAAATAATGTGATTGCTTTGTCACATGCCTCTGTATCAAGACATAATATGCAAGGATGGGAACAAGAAAGAGGAAAAGAAACTAGTGGGATGAAAGAAATATTACACAGATAGGAGTTGGAGGTAAAGGGGGAAAAAGAGATCTATATCACATAAAGATCACAGAGATTGTGTTAAACAAAGAAAAAGTCAATTCTGAGAAGTTGGTAATGTTAATGAATATGCCACTGACATTTTTTGAATTAATCAATGTTTCCATTAATTTCTTCTTCAAAAAGGCATATTCTAAAAAGTAAAAAAAAAAGTAACAGAAAAAAACTGGTCATAAGCATTGATAAAAGACTGTATAACTTTTTGGTACAAAAAGGATAACTTAGTTGTTGATGTTCAAAAGTGTTTTTCAAAAATTATGTATATAATTAGATGTTTTGTAGTTGTCGGGCTCTGAAGACACCTTGTCTTCCAAGTGCAATTCTAAAAAAGGTACATAAGCCACAGGTGCAAATGCATCAGCTGAATGTATGATTACTTCTGAAGCATCCACAATTATTTTCTTCTTAAATAGAGGGCAATCCAAAGTGAATGTTTCATATTCTCCACATACATGGACTCCATACTTCTTAGAAAGCTTTAAAAGATAAGGTTCCATTTCATCCAGGGTTTTCCCAAGATGCTTATCTGGATCTAAACCCAAAGCTGCTACTTTGATGATCACTGCTTGAATATTAGATGCTATAATCTCTCGGAGCAAATCTTCCGCTGCCAAAGGTAAGCTAAGGGCTGGAGATTAAGCCTTTTACACACATTTTCTACTCGAACATGCTGGTAATCAGAAAGTATAGCACCTACTGATATCCCATCTACTTCTTCTTTTTCCTTAACAAGTTTCAAAAGCTTGTAGAGATCTTCAACCTCATCACCTTCACATTTGGAGTACTCTTGTCCTACATCCAAACTCCTTCCTCTTGTGGTTCTGCGGTAAAGGGGAAGAGCCATTGCTTCTGCATACAAGTCAATGGCATGATGACCCACTGTCTGATACGTGTAGCTATCCAGTTCATCAGATCCCACTTGGTTTTCATCTGGTCTTAGATTTGCTAAAGCAACAATCTGATGTCCAGCAGCAGTGCACTGCATCATATTGTAACAGCTTTCCTTCCCACCACTGATCAAGGCCGCGACCCTCATGTTGGGGGCTATTGTTTTTATTTTGAGACAGTATCTCACTAAGTTGCTTATGGCCTTAATAAGTCACTGAAGCTGACCTTGAACTTCCCTCAGCCTCCAGAATCACAGGGATTACAAGTGTATACCACTAAGCCTGGCTTGATTAGGCACTTCTTTAAAAATTATATCCAGGGTCTGAAGTGGTGGCTCAGCGGTTACAGTGCTTGCTTGCATAAGTGAGGACCTGGGTTCAAATCACAGCACCTCATACACAACTAAGTATTGGAGAAACAAACACTAGATGAAAAAATAAATAAAATTGACTCTACCTCTCTTAGACACCCCCCAAAAGTATAAATATATATATATAATATATATACAGGGGCTGGAGCGGTGGCTCAGTGGTTACGTTGCTTGCCCAGCATATTCGAGTACATCAGTTCAAACCCCAGTACCACAGACACAACAATGTCTCCGAGCAACAAAGGCCACATGAAAAACTAAATAAAAATTCTTTCTTTCTCTCTCTCTCTCACTGTCCCTCTCTCTTAAAAAAAAAAAAAAATATATATATATATATATAATCTCACAATGTGACTAACTTTCAGAAATGTACGTAAAGTACATAAATGTACATAAAATACATAAAGTAGGGGCTGGAGCGGTGGCTCAGCAGTTTCAGCGCTTGCAGGCAAGCATGAGGACCCAGGTTCAAACCTCACCACCACGTACACAACTAAGTGTTAGAGCAACTAAAGCCATGTGAAAAACTAAATAAAGTTGTTCTTTCTCTCTGACTGTCCCTCTCTCTTTTAAAAAAATAAAATACATAAAGTAGACTCTTCCAAGTCCAAGAGTTTAGAGCAACTGGAACTTTGGTACAAAGATGATGGTAGCATAAATTAGTAAAAGAATTTTTGAAAAATATTGGTAGCATCTTTCAGGTTGGTTTCAGGTGGCTGGATGGGGGCAGGGCATCAGGCAGCCTAGGTGCGAAGGAACCAATCAGGTGCTGACAGATAAACCCCAATGGCATCTCGCAATCGCCTGATGATTGATGGAGTCACCAGCCAATCCCTGAGGGATATGAGACCCCCAAACTTCCCCTGCCCACTATAAAGTCGCTGCCCAGGCAGGGCCAAGTGCCACATCTCTGACCCTCTCACTCAGGCTGACAGGTGAAACTCGCCCGAGAGCCTATCCCAGTAAAAGCTTTGGTCAGCCACTTTTTGGTCTGACTCCTTCTTGGTCACCCACGCCTCATCTTACATTTGATGCCCAAACTGGGAAGGTCTTTTGATTTTCCGCAATGGGAGGAGATCAACCCACTCCCTCAGGCTAACTAGAGACCTCCTGCACCATCCTTTCTCCTCATCCAGATTGACAGAAGTGGGTTAAGTTCCTTTCGTTTCCTTTGGCCTTGTGGTTGCACCTTCCATTATTGAGATCTTCCCATAAGTTGTGAGTGCACCCAAGACACCTCGCCCCCATTCCACTTGGACCCTGGCAGGCTGAGGAGACATACCAGCTCCTGCCTTGCCCCTACCCTCCTTTTCACGGGTGAACACAATCAGAATCTGGGATGCCTCATTTTGTTCCTGTTTGACCTCCAGGTAATACTGAAAAGTCATGGGAAACACTGGGTCCTCATTGGACCCCAAAACTCCTTTGGGCTGTCTATACTTTAATTTTGCCAAATTAGGACTCAGTGAAGACTTACTCAACTGTGACCTGGCCTCATTCGTTTTAGACAATGACTCAAAATGGCCTCCAGAAGGAACTTTTGAGTTTCAAATTCTCACTGATTTGGATGATTACTGTTGCCAGACAGGGAAATGGTCAAAAATGCCTTATATTCAGGCCTTTTGAATCTGTGCTCTCATCCCCACCCCCCTTTTACTATACATGCTCTAAGGTCCAAGTTCTCCTCACCAGGGACGGGTCCACACCTCTCCCCCATTGTTCTCCTGCATCTTCTTCCTCCTTTTCAGATCTACCAGGACTGTTCTTAGCTCCACCCTCACGTCCTCCCCCTCCTTACTCAGGCCAATCCTCCTTGTAGTCCTAGCTCACCCCAATCTCCATCCTCAGCCCCTCTCCAAGGGTACTCATCCTTCACCCTCCCCACCCTCAAGACCCTACAACTCCAAAACTCAATATGCTTCCTCTTCATGGGATGGTGAGAACTGAGGGCCCTGTCCAGGTTCAGATTCCCTTTTCCATGTTTACCTCCTCCACAAACTCAAAGCTTTTATTACTATTCCTGCCTTATAAACCACTATCATATTTCTCATTCCTGCCAGCCTGAACACTGTGTCCACAATCCCCAAGACTCCAACACCCCTCCCTCTTCCCTATATCAATCCTTTGATATGGGACACAGCTCACCAAAAATAGCCTCACACCATTCTCCTATTGTTATAAATGAAATCAAACACGTGGTCGGGTGTGGGTTGCTGCACACCTGTCGAGGTTAGTAGGGATTCCAAGTTCGCAGGAAGAAGATGGCTAGGTACCAGAAGGGGTCCTTGGAAAGAGGTGGGCGTACACAGGTGGGGGAGTTACTATCTTCAAAAGGGGAGGGGGATAATGGAGGTAGTAGATTATACATCACAATCTTTCAAGTTTGACAGAAAAGACATACATCTTCCCCCCTCTTATGTGATACACATATACTCTTTTCTTCAAACTCTGATATTAATTTTTGACATTCATCTTTGACTACATCAGATTCAGGAGGCCTGATTTGGCCTATAGCTGAAAGTTGTTTAGTAACAGCAGTCAATCTCTGAACAATATCCTCTGTATATCTAATCAGAGTTATAGCCCCGAATGCTATAATAAGAAAACAATAAGTATAATTATTTCTTTCCACATTATTTCTTGAGTAAGGCTTAGCTCCTTCATAATTTCCCTTACATAATTAATAACCTTTGGATGGTTGTCTTTAATATAATCCATTATCATGGACCACCAAAGGGAAATCAACTCAAAACTAGTTATTTGAACTTTGATTGTTGACTTATGGAGAACTAATGATCCATTGTAAGAAAGATTCTCTTTTTCAGAACATTGTGATTGATTTGATCTAGGAAATGTCAGGGTGAAAGGGATAGCCAATTGAACCAGGTTCCACTCCAATTGGCAGGTAAAGTCTCAAGCAAGGGCCCCCCCACAATACCACCAGATACTGGCTCGGGCTACAGCAAGCGCTGTTTGATTTGATACCTCCTCAAATGATCGGCCTTCCTGGCGCCCAGATACATTTCCCAAGAAAGCCAATTGCTCCCCCCACCTAGAGAGGCATGAGGTGTAATTGGCCCTGAGGGAAGGGGGTTGGGTGATTTTGGGGGGCTCTTGTTTTTGACCCTCTGCTTCTGGGAACAGCAGTGATAGGGTTTTACAAGAGTTATTTCCCCAGGCTGTCTTTTCCTGAAAGAGGGATATCATGCAACTCATGCCCAATGGATCTGAGGTCCAGTAAAGAGGGAATGGGACCACTTGAGCAAGCTGCCCTCCTGTTGCACAAGCATAAAAGTTGCTTTTATTGGGCATGCTAACAGAATATTTAATCCTTTTCACCCGGGCATTTACCTCATTATGTCCAATTTCTATCTTAAGTGTTTCTTGTAAATCCTTTGTCTCAAGACAATTTTGGTAACATCATTGTTAAGTTCACAGAGATTAACTTCTCCAGAATATGCTGGAGAATGATATTCATTTGTCCCAGATAAGTGCTCTTGGTTATGTAAATTCTTACAGGGGAGCACCTGGTAAACACTAGACTTGACAATCAGAGGAAAGATGGTCTGAGCTATATCAATAATCAGTTTACAGGATATAATTCCCAATATAATTATAAGCATTATTAAAGTCCTTTTAGAGTCAGTTTGGTGGAGTCTGGGTGCTGGAATGAGATTGTCTTTCACAATTGGAAGTTGAGATCTCTTTAACATGTGTGTAGTGAGTCCAACCTCGTTCAGTCGTCCAGACAGCTGCTTCAGTGGTGAGCAAGACTTAAGGCCCTTTCCAAGCAGGGTCCAGCTTATTTTCCTTTCAGACCCAGATCAGGATGTGGTCCCCCAGCTGATGTGGGTATGCAGGGAGTTCCAGAGGTGGTATCTGTGCCAGGAGGCCCTGTAGTCTCAATGAGGATAAGGTAGGAGACCTAATATATAATTTTTAAGAAATTTATCTTTTGTTTCAAAGGTGGGAAACCCTGTTTTACCTAAATATGGTAATCCATATAGGAATTCTTCTTCTTCTTCTCCTTCTCCTTCTCCTTCTTCTTCTTCTTTTTTTTTTAGAAAGAGAGGACAGTGAGAGACAGAGAAGCAATCTTTATTTAGTTTTGCATGTGACTTTCATTCTTCAGACACTTTGTTGTGTATGTGGTGCTGGGGTTTGAACTTTCGAACTTGTGCATGCCAGACAAATGCTGTAAACACAGAGCCACTGCTCCAGCCCTCCATATAGCAATTCATATGGAGATAAGCCTATGTCCTTTCGGGGAACTGTTCTAATCCTTAGGAGAGCAATGGGGAGACATTTAGTCCAGGGGAACTTTGTTTCCAACATTAGTTTAGTAATCTGTCTCTTTAAAGTTTGGTTCATTCTCTCCACCTTACCCGAGGAAGGAGGGGGTGCCATGGGGTGTGAGCTTCCTATTTTATGTCTGAGATTTTCATAAGTTCCTTAATAATATTGGCAGTAAAATGACTTCCATTATCTGAGTCTATATTTTCTATTAAACCAAATCTACGGATTATGAAAGCCAATAAAACCTTAGTTACATGGTTAGCAGTAGTTAGATGATCTACTATCACTAACAAATATTTTAAACGTCCTATTTGAGGCATCTCAGTATAGTCAATTTGGATGCTTTGGAAGGGTCTTAATCCAGGATTTGTCCCTTCTGGAGGCTGTTTTCTTAAGGCTTGTTTATTAACTCTTCTACAGGTGACACAGCCTTCATTTACGTGCTTGGCTATTGTATAAATTCCCATTCACCCATATATTTTTAGTATAACATCGCATATGGTCTGTGGGCCCCATTGGCTTCCCTTACGTAAATGGGTCATCATTTCCCTCATTATGGGTTTTGTAAGCGTTTCTCTACCATCAGGTAGAAGCCATTTTCCCTCAGGAGTCTTGGAAGCTCCCAATTTTATTGTTTTTCTTCCTGTGGGCTGAATATTGGAGTAATTGAGGGAGGAGATAAAACAAGTAAGATGAAAAATAGAGACTTCCGATTGCAAGGCAGGCTTTTTAGCAGCTTCATCTGCTAGCTTACTGTCTTGGGCCTCTATGCTGTGGCCCCATTGGTGCCCTGGCACATGTACAATAGCTATTTCTTCAGGTAATAATAAACTTTCTAGAATTCTAATAATTAGTTCTTTGTGTACTAAATTTATTTTACTATTAGGCCACATACAGTCCAAATTTTTCCAAAAATGTGGGCAACTCCAAAGGCTTACCTGGAGTCTGTGCAAATTGTTCCCTCTTTTCCCTTCAAAAATTTTAGGGCTTGGTTTAGAGCAAATAGTTCACAAGTCTGAGTAGATCACCCATTGGGTAGCCTTCCTGATTCTATTTTTGATTGTACCCCATCTATTATAGAATATCCATTATGCCATTTCCCTTGAATAACATGGGAAGATGCATTTATAAAGATCTTAAGGCCTGTTGAGAAGGGGGTTTTTCTAAGGTCTGGCCTGACCTTGGTTTGGTATTCTATTAGAGCCATACATTAATGTTCAGTAGAGTCAGAGGTTTTTCCCCAATTAAGAATTCAGCTGGATTTAAACAGTTTTCGGTGGTGAGAATTAAATCATCCCTTTCCAGGAGAATGGCCTCATAGTTTAGAATTCTGGAGTCAGTCATTTCCCCACTTTTTGTGAAGAATGGTTCTGACTTGATGGGGTGTGCTCACTATTAAGGCCTCTCCAAAGGTTAATTTCTAACTTTCTTCTATCAAAAGGGCAGTGACAGCCACTGATTGGATATATTCAGGTCATCCCTTGGAGACTGGGTCTAGGAGCTTAGATAAATAGGCTATTGGTTGCTTTTGTTCCCTGTGGTCCTGGGTTAGAATTTCCAAGCTGTTCCCTTATTTACATTAACAAACAAATAGAATGGTTTCTCAAGTGAGGGTAAAGCTAACACAGTAGCCCTGATAAGGGCTTGTTTAAGAGTACCTAGTGATTGAAGTTCCTTAGGCTTCCAAAGGATTGGGTCAGGTTCTGCAGCCACAAGTGTTAGCAGCTCTCCAGCTAAAAGCTGGGTGGTGGAAATTCATCCTGGGAATTCGGAGCCAATCTTCTGGGTTCTTGTCTCATGAATTTGAAGAATAAAGTCCACAGACAACCATGGAAGGGGGAGTAAAAGGAGTAGGATTTATTTAGGAAGAAGAGCAGAGACTCTTCAAGGCGGAGTGCACCTGGAAGCAGGATACCGTCCAATGGAGGTTAGGCCAGGGGTTATATTGATTTGCGGTATGAACATAATTAACATTCATGCAAAGCAGGCATTGAGAAATGCATCTACACATAGGTTGAATCCTATGCAAAGCAGGTATTTAAACTTAGTACCAAAGTCATTGGTTAAAATCTATGCAAAACACGCATTGAAACTGGTCAAGAACGCCTATAGTTAAAATCTATGTGAAACAAAAGGTGGCAAATACTTCCTAGTTCCCACCTGGGGCCACCCCCAATCTCTTAGTTACAACAAAGGTGAGCCCCATGGACTTTTTGCATTTGAAGGCCCTGAATACGCCCTGTCAATTTCTCCCTTCCAGCTAGCTCTCAGATGGGGCCCTTTGTCCTGACTACCTAGCCATTTCACCAACTCTCCTAAAACTGTTCCACCTAGACTTCCACAGGTCATCTTCCTCCTTTTCAGATCCCCAGGAACTGCTCTCAACTCCACCCTCCAGTCCTCCCCCTCCTTACTCAGGCCAATCCTCCTAACAGTCTTAGCTTACCCCAATCTCCACCCTCAGTCCTTCCCCAAGCCACTCACCCTCCCCTCTCCCCACCCTCTCTTCCTTCCCCTCCAATAACTGCCTCAAGACCCCACAAATCCCAACCTCATTACGTTTCCTTTCCATGAGGTGGTGGGAACTGAGGGCCCTGTCAGACTTTTCCAAGTCTACATCCTCCACAGACAAAGCTTCTAGTACTATTCCTCCCTTTACAGACCACTACCATATTTCTCATTTGTGCCAGCCTGAACACTGTGCCTGCATTCCCTAAGCCTCCAACACCCCTCACCCTTCTCCATATCAGTCCTTTGATATGGGACACTTCTCAACCAAAAATAGCCTCACACCATTCTCCTATTCAAATCTTTCCCAAAGACCCTAAATTCACATTAAGGATGGCTCCTCTGGACCTTCGCTTCACTTCCACCAGGTCAATCTCTCTCTCTCTCTCTCTCTCTCTCTCTCTGTCTATCTCTATCTCTCCTTCTCCCTCTCCCTCTCCACCACTTCTTCCTCTGGTGGCTCCAGTAAGGACCATTCACATTGCTGGACATCACATTCACCATTGGTCATTACCTACTGGGTAAGTGACTCCCTCTGACTCTTCCGGATTCCTGGCTTTCTCTCCACCAGAATTCTTGAGGGCCCTCCTCATTCTATCTTATCTAGCACAGGCCAGATCCCACCAAAGCGTCCATGAGATACCCCCTTGAGGTGCCTTCCCAAATCTATCCAGACCCTGAGTCACCAAGACAAGGTCAAACCTGATAGACTGGTGTTCTTCTGTAATATTGCTTGGCCCCAATACAAGCTGGACAATAACAGTCACTGGCCTCAAAATGGCACATTCATTCAACTCCCAAATTCTCAGAGATCTTAAAACTCTCCACTGCAATGGCAAATGGTCCAAGGTTCCCTACGTCCAGGCCTCCACTCCAGGCCTGACACCTCTACTCCATTCTCTCTGCCCAAACTGCTCAACTTTTCACATTCTTCTCTTCAAAGAAAAATCCCTCAAGGGATCCATCTCTTAGGACCCCTCCCTCTTTGGGAATTCTGCTTCCTTTCTATTAATCTAAATCCTATTCCTTTGTTTTGTCTGACCCCACGAATCTCATTCCTCCAATTTACCAAACAGAACCTACACACCCACCCTGCATTACATTTACAGGGATTTACCCAAGATCTTCAGAAGCGTGAGTAAAATAAACAATTGCTCTATCATTTTTTCCCCCAGGAGTTCTCTACTCCGTTTTAAGAACTCTATCAAAAATACCAGGACCCTGTCAGCCACCTGGCTGTCAGAATCAAGACTCAGGAGAAAGGCTTTGATATAATGAGAATTATCAATGGCTCTCTGCCTTAGCAGAAAGAATGTTAATCCGATCTTCAGTTTCCTTTCCTGGCAATTCATTCAATCAAGAAACTTAGGTCTCTCTTAGTAGTACCCTAATTCTCTGATCAGGGCTATTCCCTGCTATAAATGCAGGGTCTCTAGAAATGGCTGAAAGCCAATTGATCGCACATGGAAGCCCCATCTCCAAGTTCCTTTGCAGAACCAGGGAGCACTAGATCTCCTGACTATGGACAAATGGGGAACATGTCTATTCCTAAAAGGAATGCTGCTACTACATCGGTGAAACTGGGCTCGTGGAGAAAAATGTCGAAACTCTCAGATGTCTGAGGGAGAAGCTTAGGCAGCAACAGTCAAATGGTCCTTGGCTAGGATGGGTAAACTTCACACTTGTCACCTGGCTGATTCCCATCCTTACTCCCATTTTAGTGATAGGACTCCTTCTAATGATTGCTCCGTGTCTCTTCAGGTTCACCCAAAACTGCAGGAGCGAGTTTGGTAGAGTAACATACGACCGAATGTTCTTGTACCCTTACAGCCACTTCCCCACCAGAACCTGCCTCCTCACAAAGCCCCATAAATAACAGGAAGTAGCCAGATGGAAATCAGTACCCTGTATCCCCCAAATGGTTGGGATGTTAAGTTAGTTTCAGGGGACTGGATGGTGGCAAGGCATCAGGCAGCCTGCGCACATGAAGGAACAACCAATCAGGTGCTGACAGATAAACCCCAATGACTTCTCGAAATCACACAATGATGGGTGGAGTCACCAGCCAATCTCCAAGGGATATGAGACCACCAAACTTCCCCTGCCCTCCCCAGACTTCAAGTCAATGTCCAGGCAGCGCCATGTGCAAATTCTCTGGCCCTCTTACTCTGGCAGATCGGTGAACCTTGCTGGAGAGCAGATCCTAATAACAGCTTTGCTCAGTCGCTTTTTGGTCTGACTACTTTTTAGTCACCTGCGCCTGATCTTACAATATCTATAAAAGCTGAATATAGCTGGGGGTGATAGCACACAGCTCTGTTTCCAGGGGCTCTGGAGGCTGGGTTCAATCCCTAATACTGAAGTCAATGAATCAATTAACGAATAAATCTGAATGTAGGATTATCTATGGACAGAAAAATAGGAACTGTGAGTGCTGGGCAAATATTGGGACACATAAAGGGTGTTGTTTTCTTTGGTGGTGCTGGGGATTGCATCCAGTGACACTCTGCCACTGAGCTACATTACCTCTGCACTTTTATTTTTAAACAAGGTGTTGCTAAATTGCCCAGGCTGGCTGGGACCTCCTGCCTCAGCCACTGATGAGCTGGGATTACATGCTTATACTTCCATGCCTGGTGTGTTATCTCTTTTCAAAGGTGGTTGATACCAACAACAGTGATCTTTTTATCCTGGGACCCTCTTTATCTTTGTAGGTACTGGAGTTTCTCCAATTGCTTCCTTGCTTAATGTTGCAGTCTGTATTATAGGCTACAAGTCTCCGCTAAAGGCTTTTCCAGCTGGGGGCAGAGGCACCCAGTGACTCAGGAGCCTGAGTCAGGAGGATCACAAATTCAAGGCCAGCCTCAGCAATGGAGTGAGGCCTTAAGCAACTTAGGAAGACACTGTCTCATTTCAGAAATTTTAGAAAAAAATCTAAATATAATTTTATGAGAAGGACAAACATTTGGCAATCTAGGAAAGAATGGAAATGGCAATATCAGCCTTTTCATTGATTTCCATTATGATCACTAAGATCAAGTGTGATGGATATATGGATGAAGGATACATGGAGAATGGTAATCTGAACTTGCTTCAGTTTTCTTTCACGGAAATCCATTCAATCAAGAAACCAAGGACAGGGGCCTGAAGTGGTCACTCGGTGGTTACGGGGCTTGCTTGGCACGCGCAAATACACGGGTTCAAATCCCAGCAACCCATGTACACAACTAAGTGTCAGAGCAATGAAAGCCATGTGAAAAACTCAATAAAAATTGATTGTCTCTCTCTCTCTCACTGTTCTCTCTTAAAAAAAAAAAAAAAAGAAACCAAGGATACTCTTAGAAACACCCTAACTCTCTGGCCAAGCTAGTCCCTGATGTAAATACAGTTGCTCTAGAGAGGGCCAAAAACCAATCAATCACCAGGAAGCTCCATCTCCTTTTAATCTCCTTTCTTGGCTTCTCACCTTCTGGTAGAACCAGAGGGAATTTTATCCCTAAATTACATTCCCAGCCCTTACTCTTTCACTTCAGGAGGGTCTTGCTAAGTTGTTCCGGGTGGTCTCCAATTTGCAATCCTCCTGCCTCAGCTTCCCAAGTAGGGAGGATTTCAGGAAAGTTGCACCAGGTCCAGCTTATTTTTCATTTTAATGGTTCATATTTCATTATATTGATATGCCAAAATTTAGTCTCCAAATAGTTTTGAAAATTTCATATTAAAACATGCAAATGAATCAGGATTGAATCAAAGGTAGGAAGTTAAAGAATTTATCACTTACATTTACCTTAAAAATAAATGAAATTTTGTGGATTTTAAATAATCCAATTTACTAGGTTAGTGTTTGCTCTTTACAAATTGCGTGTAAGAGATCATCATTTACACTTTTCATTTTTACTTTTTTTTTTTTTTTAAAGAGAGAGGGACAGTGAGAGAGAGAAAGAGAGAAACAACTTTATTTAGTTTTTCACATGGCCTTAGTTGCTCCAACGCTTAGTTGTGTATGTGGTGCTGGGGTTTGAACCCGGGTCCTCGTGCTTGCCAGGCAAGCGCCGAAACCGCTGAGCCACAGCTCCAGCCCCATTTTTATTTTTTTAACAATGAGGATTGAACCCAAGGTCACTACCACTGAGAGCTACATCCCCAGCCTTTTTTTTTTTTTTTTTTTAATTTTGAGCCAGGTTCTTGTTAAGTTTCCCAGGATGGACTCTAGTTGTGATTCTCCTGCCTCAGTCTTCCAGGTAGGTGGAATTACCGGCGTGCACCACCACACCCAGATATCCTTTGCTTTAAACAAACAAGAACAACAACAAAACAACTATATTAATAGTTCCACAGCTTGGAAAGCGTTTCTTTGCGCTATCTTAATACAAATATAAAGTAGCATTACCAATTTACTTTCACAATTCACGGGCTTTAATGAAAGCTGTGAACCCTCCAAACATATTTCTTCCCTTCCGTTTGGCTTTTAAAGTAAAATACTGATATTCTAGCCTGGATTGTTCAGCTTGGGTCTATGATTGGGGGGGGGTTAACTGGGATTTGAACTCAGGGATGCTCTACCACTGAGCTAGAACCCCAGTCCTTTTTATTTTATTTTGTTTTTCAAACAGGGTGTTGCTAAGTTCCTTAGGGCCTCGCTGAATTGCTGAGGCTGGCTTTTAACTTGTGAGCCTCCTGTCTCAGCCTCCCCATCCGCTAGGATAACAGGCGAGCGCCAGCGCCCAGATGCGCCTATCAATGAAGAACCAGAGTGGCTGGTTTCAAATACTCCAGGATCGACGCTTTCGGGCAGAACCAAAGACCCGGAGGACCGAACCCTTGGGGACTGGGCAAGTCCCTGGCTCTGCAGCTGGGGTGGCGGTTAAGCTGAAGAAGGACTCTCTCGCAATCTCCGGGGGGCAGATCCTGGCCGCACACAGTACGACGACTAACGCGCCGGGCCGGGCAACAGCGGGTCCGAGAGCCTCCCCGGCCCGGGCCCGCCGGGCAGCTCTGCGCAGGCGCAGTAGCGCGACATCCTCCACTTACGGCAGAAGCAGTTCGTGCTGGGAGTTGGTGGCGCGGTGCGGAGCTCTTTGGAACCAACAGCTTTGGCGCGGGTAAAGAGCTCCCTTTCGCCTTTCCTGCCCGCATTCCGGGAGCCTGGGCCCACCGCGGAGCCGCTCGAGCGGACGCGCGCTCGCAGGGGTGGAGCGTCCAGCTTGCTCCTCAACTGCTCCGGGTGCTGGTGCACCGGGTGGGGGTGAGGGGCGGGGTCGTGGCCCGGGACGCGGCCGCACTCGCTCCTGGCGCCTTCCTCTTGAAATCTCCCGGGTAACTCGTGCTCTTCTTGTTTTCCAAGACTGGTTTCCGCGGACTGTGATTCGCAGGGTCCACCATGGAGCCGGAGCAGATGCTGGAAGGACAGACGCAGGTAGAGGCGGCGCTGGATTCGGGGTGGCGCTGTGCCGGGGAGGCAGCGGGAAACGCGCTGATGGCACCGTGAGCTGTGTTTTGTTTTCTAGGTTGCAGAAAATCCTCACTCCGAGTACGGTCTGACCGACAATGTTGAGGTAATGCGCCCGGGTCCTACGTCGCAACTTTGTGTCTCGTGAAAGCTGGAGAAAACTTAGGATCCATTTTTTACTAGGTTACTTCGCACAAGCGAAAACGGCGCTGTCGTGAACTCAGTAGGAACACATTATGGGTAGTTTGTTTTACCGGTGGTAGTAATACTTGTCTTAAAAGTAGCAGGTACTGCCGAAACGGACTTAAAGATCCTGGAACCACTGAATCAGAGCCGTGTGGGAGTGGTTGGGAGAATCGAGGCTCGTGGTGTACGAGGGCGCACACCTGTGTGTAATCCCAGCGACCCAGAAGGCTGAGGCAGGAGGATCGCAGCTGCAGCAATTTAGGGAGACCTTAGCAACTGAGCGAAACTGTCTCATAATAAAGGGCTGGGGATGTAGCTCAGAGGTTTAACCAAAAAAGAAAAAAGAAAAAGGCTTCCTGGAGATTTATTTAAAAAGAGGTGATCAGGATAAATGTGGGCGGAGCATTTTCAAGCAGAGTTATTAATTAAGTAATTAAGTGTTAATGTTTCTTTGACCCTTTTGTAATGTATCTGACACACCTGAGCAGTTTGCATGTTTCTTCATCCCCATAATACTTAAAGAAGTTGAGAAACTTGTTCAACGTCACCAGGAAATAAGTGAAGGAATTGTGTTTTCAGCCTAGGCAGGTTGGCTGTTTTGCAAAATGATTAAGTTGTATTGTTAATCTTGACCAACGAGGTTTGATGGTGTGAGTATTCCTGCCCTATAAAATAGTTAGGGAGGTTTATTGATTTGATATAAATGTCAAGAGAATCCATAATTAAATTCATATATATATATATAAACAGGAGGGAGTGAGAGAGGGAAAGAAAAAGTCATTTTTATTTTTTCATCTGGTTTCTATTTTTCCAATACCCAGGTATGTATATGGTACTGGGGCTGGAACCCAGGACTTCCTGTAACTCAGGCAAGGACTTTACTTTGAGCCACCTCTCCAGCCCCTCATAGTGTCTTTTTAATTGAAGTGGTATGCTAAATCAGGTGAATATCCTCTATACTACTTTGTGTAATAGTCATTTAAGAGATTTTTTTTTAATAGAGAGGGACAGTGAGAGAGAAATAGAGAAACAAATTTTATTTAGTTTTTCATGCAGCTTTGGTTGTTCCAAGACTTTGTTGTGTATGTGGTGCTCGGGTTTGAACGCATGTACTCGCACATGCAGGGCGAGTGCCATAACCGCCAAGCCACTGCTTCAGCCCTAAGAGACTTTTTTTTAGGCATTAGCAGAAGTGGGTTTAGAGAGTTTTCATCAATTTTTGAAATACTTCATCCCTTATTTCTTCAAATATTTTGTTATATTAATTAACACATAGTTTTCTCTCTTTCAAGTATGCTTTTCCTCTTGCATGAACTCTTTCATTGTCTTGCCCGTTCTATCATCTTTGTCAGTTCTGGGTTGTGTTGTGAGTGAGCTATTCCATTAACATAGACCAGACATTTTTATCTTTCCGCAATGTCAGTATTTATTAAATAACAACAAATTCTTAGGCTACACCACTTTCATTAGTGGCTGTTCACTAAAATACTTGTGGTTACCTGGTTGTCCTAAATTAGGCAGTCGCAAGTTGTTTTTTTTGGAAGAGAGGGACTGAGAAAAAAAACCAATTTTATTTAGTTTTTCATGTGGCTTTTGTTGCTATGACACTTCATTGTGTACATGGTGCTGGGGTTGGAACTTGCAGACTTGGTGTGCCAGATAAGTGCTCTAACTGCTGAGCCACCACTCCAGCCCCAGAAGTTCTTTTATTCCAATTCCATGTTAATTTCTGTTTTCTGGTACTGGGGATTCCTACATTTAAATTCACATTTAAATTTGAAATGATGTCTTGCTAAGTTACCTAGGTCCTCAACAAGTTGCGGAGGCTGACTTTAAACTTGATATCCTCCTGCCCTAGCCTCCTAAATTGCTGGGATTACAGGCATGTGCCACTGATCCTGCCCAATCTTAATTTCTAATAACCTTAGCACTCAAGTCACACGTCAAACTTTTATAGGTTATACGGAAAGGTTAAGATAGGGTTAAAGCAGCCAAATGGGCTTAGGAGGCTGGGGATTGTTGCTTAGTTGTTAAGCACTCAGTGCCAGAAACAAACGAAAAAGAATCAGCCTACGAATTTGTTCAGGGTACAGAGGTGTCAAGACGCAGTAGCTTTTATCTAGGTCAAGGTCTGGTCAAACAGCAGTTTCATAGTGTATAGCCATCTGAGGAGAAATCTTGCTCCCTTGAAGCCCCAGGACAGAGATTGGGAAGTTCATTGCTATGGTAATTTTCCTACCTAAGGCTTGGGATGAGTGACCAGGAAACGGGTGCTTCTCTTTTTATGGGCAAGTAAGAGAGTTGCTTGGTTTGATGGTCTGATGTGTTTGATATGCCTATGTATCCACGTGCTTCTGATTAAAGTCATAAGTCCACACACAGGTGGTCACTTTTAGTGCACAATTATCAGTTTGTGTTTTATGGTTGTGCCAGGCAGAGATCATTATTTATTTGTACAAACAAGGTCATTCTACTCCAGGACTTAAACTCAAAATGGAGTAATTTGTGGCAGACTATTGCTTTGTGGAATAGACTAGCACAGATTTAGGACCAGCCTGATGACTGCTGTTCTGTATGTCATGGAATAACTCAGCAGAGCACATCGTGCTGTCCACAGGTTGATTTTTCCCTTTATTATGACATTATTTTCCTTATTTGCCTAGCAGTTTCTTACAGAATGCTGGGCATTGTGAATTTTACCTTGTACAGTATTGGATATTTTGGCATTTCTTCAGTTACTTTTGAGTTTTGTTCTAGGATAGTTACTTAGAAACAATTTGAAACTTTTAAGGTTTGCTTTAATCCTCATTAATTGTGTCTAGACCAGTCTTTACCTTAAGCCTAATTTTTTCCTCTTGAATATTCTACAAGTGTCCCATGTACTTTGAGGTTTTCCTGCTCTGGGTTATGGGAACATAAACCTCCTAGCTTTGGGTGAGCTTTGCGCTTAGAGCTTTCCAGGTGTTCTCTGCTGTCCTCAGGTGAGTTTGTATTCACCTGAAGACGGAAAGGCCGTCTCTTGGGTTTCTTCCTGTGCACTTCTCTCCGTGCAACTTTCTCCTTTCTAGTACTCTGTGTTGCAAATTCCAACATTTTCAACTCCATTCAGCAGGCTACGAGGCTCTGCTCAAGTTCCCTCTTCGATGCTGCAATCTGTAAGCTCTCCTCACAGGAAACAGTAAACTAGAGCAATCGTTGGGCTCAGCTTGTGTGTGTATGTGTTTATTCAGGTTAATTAAAGATTTTGACCTAAGTAAATTAAGTGTAGCAATTGGTAGTGCATATTCAGTAAATGTTTGAATAAAATGAGAGGATTTAGTTAAGGAAGTTATGGACTTACAGTAATTGCTTGGATATTGCCGTTTCTTATTGAAGGCATTGTGATGTTTACGTAACTGACTAGCTTTATGGCTACTTTTTATGTTTTTCTGATTTTGTTTTGGTGCTGGGGATTGAATCCAGGGCCTTCAGAATGCTAGGCAAGTGCTCTATCACTGGGCAACCATCTACCAGCCCCCCCAACTATTTTTTTTTTTTTAATGAATTTTTTTTGTTTAGTTTTTCACTTGGCTTTCCTTGCTCTGAAACTTCGTTGTGTACGTGCTGAGGTTCAAACTCTTGTCCTTTCGTATGCCAGGCAAGCACCATAACCCCTGAGCCAACGATTCAGCCTCCAACTAGTTTTTTATTGTACACAAATACTGTGACAGGAAGATAGGATTGTTTTTAGGAAATATCTTCTGATCCAGGTTTTGTGGCATAGACCTGTAATCTCAACGACTCAGGGGGCTGAGGCAGGAGAATCCCAAGTTCAAGGCCAAATTCCGTAATTTAGTCAGATTCAGCAACTTAGACCCTATCTCAAAATAAAAAATAGAAGGCTGTGGATGTAGCTCAGTGGTAAAGTGCATGTGTGTTCAGCTGCCAGTACCAATAAACAAAACCAAACCAAACCTTATATTCTGAGGTTTTGAAGGTTGCCTCATTTTCTTTATTGTGATCATTTGAACATGGTGAATTTTGATCTAGGGAAGAAAACTCAAGAACACTGGTGTGGTAAGGCACAGCTGTAATCTCAGTGATTTGGGAGACTGAGGCACAGGGACTGCAAGTTTGAGGCCAGCCTTGGTAAATTAGAGGTCATATTGAATTTTTTTTTTTTTTTTTAAGAGAGAGGGACACGAGAGCGAGAAAGAGAGAATTAATTTTATTTAGTTAACCATTTGTCCCTCATTGTTTCAACACTTTGTTGTGTTCAAGGTGCTTGGGTTCGAACCCATGTCCTTGTGCATGCCAGGCAAGTGCTGCAACTTCTGAGCTCCAGCCCCCTAGAGGTCATGTCTTGAAGTAAAACAGTAAAAAAGGGCTGGCGATGTAGTTTGGTGGTAGAGCACAACTGGGTTTAATCCCCAGTACTGCCAAAACCACAACAACAGAAAACTTATTCAATATGATAATGTTAATTTTCCAAATATCAAGTTGTATAATCTTTTCTGTAATGGAAAGGTGAATTTTACAAGAGCTTAGTTAGAATTTCAGAAATGATAATGTGTTATGGATATTAACTATTGAGTTTTACTGACTAATGATTAACTTCCCAATCCATGACCAAATAGGCGGTATTTTATAGATTAAATAAGCTTTATAGAAGATCTTTTTTTTTTTTTTTTTAAGAGAGAGGGACAGTGAGAGAGACAGAGAAACAACTTTATTTAGTTTTTCACATGGCCTTAGGTGCTCTAACAGTTAGTTGTGTACGTGGTGCTGGGGTTTGAATCCGGGTTCTTGTGCTTGCCAGGCAAGCTGAAACCGCTGAGCCACTGCTCCAGCCCCAGAGGGTAAAATTTTTAATGTTAGTGGGTTTTTTTTTTTTTTTTAAAGAGAGGGAGAAAGAAGCGGAAGAGAGAAAGAATCAGCTGTGTTTTTTCATCTGGCCGTTGTTTCTCCAGCACTTGTGTATGTGGTGCTGGAGTTTGAACCCAGGTCCTCGTGCTTGCCAGGCAAGCATTCCAACTGCTGAGCCATCACTCCAACCTCAATAAGTTAGTTTTTTAATGTTCTACATGTCAGCAGAATCTATGTGAAAATGCCCAAATTTGGGGGTTAAGTAGAAACTCTTAAGTTATTGTTTCCCAAATTTCATTCACTTAAATATCACATTAGTAATCTTTCCATATTAATTATTTTTCTCATTTTTTGGGTATTATTTTTTCTTTAGTCTATTATCTTGTGTATATTTTTAAGAAACAAATGAAAAGCGCTCTTACTGTGATGGAGGGTAGCCATAAAAAACAGAAACAATGAATACAAAGCAGTGGTAATGAATTTTAACTAGATTCTCTTGACAGTGTAAGCCAGTGAGCCGGCAGCTTGCCTTCTCTGCTAAGAAGGGAGTTTAGGAAGTTCTACAGACATATTAGCACTGCACTGAGACTTTGTCCTTGATATTATCTGAATAAAAGAATTAAAACAGGATTGGCTTGCATTCTTTTTCTTTTTATTTTTTTTAGAGGGACGATGAGAGGGAGAGAAAGAGAAGCAATTTTTATTTAGTTTTTCCATGTGACTTTCATTCCTCTGACATTTTGTTGTGTACGTGGTGCTGGGGTTCGAATGCTGGGGTTCCAGCTCACATACTCATGCATGTGAGGCAAGCACTGCAACTGCCAAGCCGTTGCTCCAGCCTCCCTTTTCTTTTCTTTTTGTTTTTTTCTTTTAGGAGAGAGGTACAAGGAAAGAGAGTCAATTTTATTTAATTATTTTCATCTGGTTTTCGTTGCTGTGATACCTCGCTGTGTAGCTGTGTATATGGCGCTGGGGTTTGAACCTGAGTCCTCGTGCATGCTAGGCAAGCTGTAACCATTGAGCTCCAACCCCAGGATTGGCTTTCTTGCTTGCTGTGATTCAGTGTTATTTCTTGTCCAGTGTTATGGAATACTATAAGAAGGTATTCTCATGAAAGAAAAAAAAAAGTGTACCTGAAGAGGTAAATGCAGAAAGAAAGACTCTGGAGATAATGGGATAGTAAACTGTCTAGAAAGAGAAAGAGCTTGGATGAAATTTATAGAAGGTCTCAGTCTATTGGCAGACAGGTTTGTAGTCTAGTACCAGCTTTCTAGTCACTACTTTGCCTTTTGTATTTGTGTCATATTTCCTTTAGTTTTTGTTTTGAACTCAAAAGAAAGTAACTGCTTGGCTTATTAATGCTTTGTTTTTTGAATTCTCTAGAGGATAGTAGAAAATGAGAAGATGAATGCAGAAAAGACATCAAAACAGAAGGTGGATCTACAGTCTTTGCCAACTCGTGCCTACCTGGATCAGACAGTCGTACCTATCTTATTACAGGGGCTTGCTGTGCTTGCAAAGGAAAGGTAAGATAATAGCATTTGCAGTTGGAAGTAGCAAAGACAGCAAGAGACACTTCTGTTAACTGAAATCTCAGTCATGTGTAGTGTTTTTTTTCTGCAATATTTTATAATTTATGGCTGTTAAACAGTTTTTAAAGAATTCAAGCATAAAGAATTAAAAACAAACACACACATAAAGAAGTCAGCTGCTGGGTGCAGTGGTGCATGCCTGTAATCCTAGCTACTCAGGTAGCTTCGAAAGGAGACTTAAATGTTCAAAGCCAGCCTCAGCACTTTAGCGAGACCCTGTCTCAAAATAGAATATAAAAAGGGCATGAGCTGTGGCTCAGAGGTTGAGCGTCCCTGGGTTCAATCCTTGGTACTAAACAAAAACCAAAACAAACAAAAAAGTCAGCCATAATCTCATAATGCAGACTGGTGGTTTTTTTTTAGGAAAAGGAAAAAGAAGTTTTATTGCTTTGCTAGCAAAGGAGAAAGACAGGAGGAACTCCTGTCCCAGAAACTGATTCTCCGCATCAGGGCATTTTCATTTCTTTCTACCAGTCTTAGGTCATGTGTAAAGATTTGTAGTCATGGCCTGCATGTAATTTTGTATATTCTTTTACTTGACAAAATTTTTCCTTATCTCTCCATAGTCTTAATGGTTACAATCTTGCATTTATTTATTTTTTTGGTATTGTTGATTGAACCCAGGGTGCTTTACCATAGAGCTACAATGGTTTTTACTGTCCTTAGACTATAACATCCCAGTGGCTGTAGGGGTGACTTGGTGGTTATGGTGCTTGCCTGGCATGCGAAAGTATGCGAGTTCAAACCCCAGCACCACATAAACAACGAAGTCTCAGAGCAACGAAGGCCATGTGAAAAACTAAATAAAAAATTATTTTCTCTGTCTCTCTCACTGTCCCCTCTTTCTTAAAAAAAAAAAAAAAAAAAAAAAACTAAAAAAAAAAATTCTTTTCTTTCTCTCTCTTAAAACAACAACAAAAAAATGAATACAACATCCCAGCCACATTCCCAGACCCCTTTATAAAAAAAATTTTACTTCGAGACAGGGTCTGAGTTGCCCAGGCTAGCCTTGAATTTGTAATCCTCCTGTGTCAGCCTGCTCAATGAAATCCTTGCCATTACAGGCTTGGATTTAAATTGCAATAATACAATTTAAATTGCAATAATACCACATTTAATTTAGCTAAATTTAGCTATTTTCCCCATTGTTGAACATTTAGGTCTAATTTCCTTTGTTATTATAGGTTGCCAGGAAGTTTACCTGTTTTAATACCTCTTTTTAAAAATATTTTATTATTTATTAGATGATATAGAGTTACAATTGAGGGGGAAACGTTATCAAATATTCCAGAACAAATGAATATATACTTAGTTATCTAGGGCTAATGCCATGTCATGGATGCCCAGCTTGGGTTCCCCATGTTGCTGTTTCCCCCAGAAGAACTGCTGAGTTAAATGGATATCTTGTGGAGGTCAGACATCACCTTCTGAGATGATTCCCCTATATTTGGTTCCTCCAGTCTCCTAGGTGATTTTCCTAAGCCCTCCCCGCTTAATACCTCTTTTGCCTGTGTTTAGTTACTTTATTATGATAAATTCTGAAGAGTTGGTTTATTCAAAGGATATCGCTTTTTGTACCGCTCAAAATATGATATTTGTCTAAAAGTTTGTTCTTAAAATTCTTTTGTATTTGTACTGAAGGTTGAACCCAGATGCTTAATCACAGAGACACATCCCTAGTCCTTTTGTATCTTTTTTTTTTTTTTTTAAAGAGAGAGACAATGAGAGAATCAATTTTAATTAGTTTTTCAGTATGTGGTGCTGGGGTTCAAACCCACGTCCTTGTGCATGCCAGACAAGCACCATAACTGCTGAGCCCCCGATCCAGCCACTCTTTTGTATTTTGTATTTTTTTATTTTTGTTTTTATTTTTTTTAAAGAGAGGGACAGTAAGAGAGAGAAAGAATCGATTTTATTTAGTTTTTCATGGACTTTGGTTGCTTGGACACTTCATTGTATATATGGTGCTGGGGTTTGAACCCGCATACTCACGCATGCAAGGCAAGCACCATGACCGTTGAGCCACCGCTCCAGTGCCTGTATTTTTTAGTTTGAGACAGGGTCTCAAAATTATTTTGAGATAGTTACTTAGGGCCTGGCTGAAATTCTGAGGCTTGTCTCAAACTTGTGATCCTACTGCCTCAGTCTCCAGGTGTGTGCTACCATCCCTGGGCAAGAGGAATGTTTTGTGGAAATTGTAAAAACAGTTTTCAATATGATTTTTCATAGTAGAGTTTAAAATAGATATTCCTCAACTTTTCATCTTTGGATTTGTTTTCTCAACAAGAGTATCATGAAGGTGATAAATATAAAATAGTGCCTCCTAATTTTATAAATATGCTTGACTTCTCAGGTGGTGTGTATGGTTGGTTGCAATTTAAATTATTTGAAGAAACATAGGTTTGCATTTTTTTTTGTTTGTTTGTTTAGTAGTAGGGTTTGAACCCAGGGCCACTCTACCATTGACCTATGTTCACAACCCTTTTTCATTTAAATTTTTTTTCATTTATTTAAATTTATTTAAATTTTTTTTTTCATTTTCCCTATTGGCTACAAAGTTGTGATCCTCCTGCCTCCTAAGTATCTGGAATTGAGGTTGAAAATTACGGTGTCAGTAGAAATTAAATGTCTTTTTTTTCTTTTCTTTCTTTCTTTTTTTTTTTTTAACTGGTAGTGAGGATTGGGATTGAACCCTTTATCACTGAGCCACATCCACAGCCCATTTAATTTTTTATATTGAGTCAGGATCTCACTAAGTTGTTTAGGCCCTCACTAATTTGCTGAGGCTGGTTTTGAACTTGCAATCATTGTGCCTCAGCCTCTTGAGTCTTTGGAATTATGGGCATGTCACATGAAGCTTGTCACATGAAGGTAGTAATTTTTTTTTTTTTTAAGCATATCAGCATTTACTTGTTTATGTGTTGATTCCTTTGATTAGTCATTTGGGGAGTTGATCTGCATGTCTGTAATGCTGCCATCATTATCCTATATATATATATTTTTGGTTGAAGGCTGATACTTAGAAAGTTATACGTATCATAGGTATACAGCTTGATGAATTTTCACACACCAAACACCTATGTAATGTGCACTCAGATGAAAAAGCTGAGTATTGCCAGCATTCCATGTCTCCCTTGTGATGCCCGCAAATCATTCTTCTTGGGGTAATCATAATTCCATTGTTAGTATATTTTCAAAATTTGTGTTTTAGCATTGAGTTCATAACCAGTTTTAAGTCATAAAAATTTGTTATACTTTTACAACTGTACTGTTGGCTAATTTGCTTGCCTTATTTTCTGTAGTTACTACAAATGGGCCTTGACTGTAAAAATGAATATCAAACTTAAGAATACGTGTTTTCCTTATGGAACAATATGTTTAAATTAACATATCTTGAAAATATATTTCTAAACTTTGAATTTCTTTTTCCTTACAGACCACCAAATCCCATTGAATTTCTAGCATCCTATCTTTTAAAAAACAAGGCACAGTTTGAAGATCGAAACTGACTTATTGGGAAGAACAGAAACTTTTGGTTGCTACTGTAGATTTACATGATTAAGAGGCAGCTTTATTTGCCACGATTTTTTTCCTTTTTTTTTTTTTGGAAGCATAAGAATCTTCAGGACAACAGAACTTATTTCCAGAGTTACAGAAAAGAGCATATTCCCCCTTATTTTGATTTAATCACCATACTTATTTAATGAGAGTATTCTGTGCAATTTTTTTCTCAGATTGTCTTTAACTTTGTTTTTAAAATGACCTTGAAAATAAACTGTCAAAATGCCATTATTTTAAAGTAGTTTTTGTTTTGTATGATGAATATTTTATTTATGTACTTGGTCTTTATGAATTACTTCTTGTCTTCAAGTGTTAGAGTGTTACAACAAACAGCCAGTTTTTCTCATTGTGCTGGACCTTTCTGAGGGTGGGGTGTGGGCATTTGCAATAGCTAACAAACATAACAGGTGATTCAAACGTACTGTAATGGAATATTCATAATAGCATTGCATTACTTCAGTTTGATATGTATTGCAATCTTCCCAAATTATCTCTAATGTAGCAGCTCTGCAAAGTATATATGCTTATTCCCATTTTGTGGATGGGGAAACAGTTGGAGAGGTTAATTGTCTTGCTCAAGAGAACATTGGTGATAATGCTCAAATGGAAATTCAGTCCAGTTCTACTAATGTGTTGCTGATAGCTAAGTGAGAAGTACTTGTGCTATTTCATGTCATTGTTTCTCTTTGCAATGAAAAAAATAGCCAGGTTTTTTTAAATTTTTTTGGTGGTGGTGTGCCCTTTTGAAGAAATTGAGATAGTTCACTGGTTTTGTCTGGAGAGAGCCAGGAAGAACATTCAGTGGAGCAGTGGTTCTCAAATGGGATTAATTATGGGCTCCCCTGCCCCCTCCCAGGATATTCGGTGATACCACCTTTTATTTGTCATGATTGAGATGGGATTCTACTTGCATGTATTGTTGGAGACCAGGGATACTGCTTAACATCTTAAAAGGCATAGGACAGATCATGTGCCCATCCCCATTCCTTCCCTCAATTTTTTTGAGTTCAAAGTGTCAGTAGTACCAAAGTAGAGAAACCTTGCATTCTTGTGTCTCCAAGTTGAAAATGTTAAGGTTTTTGCAAATTAGAAATTTAATGCTGATAAGGCAAGTCTCCTAGTTCTCTTTAATACAGGGACTGCTTATTTCAATGGGACTGACACTTGTGAGGAGGTTTTGATTTTTATTTATATCTGTAGATCTGTATATTTGAATATTTGAATAAGAAAAATCTGGAAATATTGGGGTCTTATATAGTATCTGTCAAGTTTTTTCTCTTTTTTTTTTTTTTTTTTTAGATACTGAGGATCAAACCCTGTGCATGTGCTAGGCAGACACTTATCACTGAGCCACATCTGTCACAACTATTCTTTCAAATTTATTCTTGATTGCTTGACTAGCAGTTAATCCTATGAAGTGTTTTCAATGTTTTCACATTTGAGTAAGTAATTGGGCAATTGTTTATTAAAGCATCAATAATATTATCTCAGTGGTTTTACTATTCATGTCAGCTCAGAGCTACTTGAGACTTTTGAGGTATAAGTAAACTATTATATAAATGCAAAAATAAATACAAATTTATGTTATATAATATTACATAAGTATATATAAATGTATATTTATGTATATATTTATGTAACAAATACATGTGCCTTGAGAATATGATTCAGTTGGTATAGAATCAATTTTATTTTTTCATCTGGCCTTTGCTTGGCTGGCACTTAGTTGTGTATGTGGTGCTGGGGTTCGAACCCTGGTCCTCATGTATGCCAGGCAGTGTTGTAATTGCTGAGCCACTGCTGTAGCCCAAGAATTTGTGAATTTGATAAAAACTCTTTAAGGCAGTCTGATACATACCTGTGGTTAGGGACCACTCAGAGGGTATTTAGTTTTGGAAGTGTAAATGATGTAGTATTCTTCCTAGTGGTGCAAAACTTCTAGTTGAATCATTTTGAAGATAGAGCTTCAGTATTCAATCTTGAATTTGCTACTGTCTTCAGTAAGGGACATGTATTTGACTAGCAGTCCATGTGCTCCTTAGCACCTATTATACACTAGGGGCCAAGCAACATACTTCTACATGAATTGTCATTTAATCTTCAACCAGGGCTGGACATGTAGCTCAGTGGTAGAGTGCTTGTCTAGCAGGCATAAGGCCTTGGGTTCAATCCCCAGTCCCTTAAAAAATTCTCCTCAACCCTGTGAAGTAGATGAGGTAGATTTGAATTTTTAGAAAAAAGTTTGTACCTATTTTATTTATTAAAATATTTTGTTGGGGGGTTGGGGATTTAGCTCAGTGGCAGAGCGCTTACCTAGCATGTGCAAGGCCCCAGGTTCCATCCTCAGCCCTGGAAAAAAAAAAGCTGAAATATTTTGTTGGGCACAATTGACATGTAAAAATATGTACATATTTATACAATTTATGTGTTACAGAATAAAATATAGACATCAGTGAAACTATAACCACTATCAAGCTAATAATTTTTTTTTTTAAGAGAGGGACAGTGAAGGGGGTGGGGAGAGGGAGACAGAGTCAGAAGAGAATCAATTTTATTTAGTTTTTCACATGGCTTTCGTTGCTGGACACCTTGTTATGTACTGCTGGGGTTCGAACCTACATCCTTGTACTGTAACTGCTGAGCCATTGCTTCAGCCCCTGATAAATCTTTATCACTTCCCAAAGTTAGGAAATAGGTTTAGTTTGGGTCAGGGTGTTTACTACGGATTGAATCCAGGGGTCCTCTACCATTGGGGCTAGCCCTAGGCTGGGCTTGAACTTGTAATTCTTCTGCCTCTGTCTCCAGAGTAGTTGGAATTTTAGGCCTGTGCCACAGTGTCTATTTCTTTTTGTGACGCTGGGGATTGACTCTGGACTCTACTCTCAGTCCAGAGGAGGTAGGACTATTTTTGTGTGGTACTGAGGATTGGACCTAGGGGCTTTCTTCCACTGAGTTACATCCCTAACCCTTTTTATTTTTTGAGAAAGGATCTGGCTAATTTACCCAGACTGGTTTTAAAGTTGTGATTCTCCTGCCTCAGCCTGCTGGGACTACAGGTGTGTGCCACCACATTTGACATATTTTAATATTTCATTCTTAGACATGGAAACAGATTTGGTTAACTTGTTCTAAATTTAATTTGGGGCAGGGGTTTAAACTAATTTTAATATGGTATTAGCTCCCAGGTATTCCTAAATTTTTTCTTTGGGGAGAAATGTTGGTCGGCCCTATGTTTATACAATGTAAGCCCTGCTATGAGGCTGGTAGAAGAAATGAGTCACAGTGGGGGAATCATGATATATACTGTGAACAGTTTTTTTGAAATGTTACTTTGTTCTATTAGCTTGATCATAATTTGATTTCTATAATTTCTTTGGAATTCTTTATTGTCTCTGTTTCCCTATGTTAGTGATGGAACACAGAGGTGTTTCACCACTGAGGTACATTGCCTGACCCTTTTTTACAAAATTTTAGGATCTTACTAAGTTGCTGCCTCGAACTTGTGATCCTTCTGCTTCAGCCTCTCAAGTGGTGAATAGTTATCTCTGAAAAAAACTTGTCATGGGCTGGGGATGCAACTCAGTGGTACTTGCCTAGCATGTGCAAGGCTGTGAGTTTGATTGATAGCACCACAAAAATAAATGCATTTAAATCATTTTAAAAAACTCAAAAAAACTTGTCAGACTTTAAAACTTGTATCTTTTGTCTCAGACATTTCATTTCTGGAAATCCCAAGTAGCAACAATAAGCAAGTTTTACATATAAAATTTCATTTTAAAACATGGGAAATGAACAAATTTTCATCTTAAAGAAAGATATCATTAAGTACTCAGCCCTGGCTGAACATGCATGCCTGTAATCCCAGCAGCTTGGGCGGTTGAGGCAGGAGGATCATGAGTTCAAACCTGTCTTAGCAATTTAGTGAGATCCTGTCCCCCCCCCCCGCCCCCAAATTTATATATATATGTGTGTGTGTGTGTGTATATAATAGATTTTTAAAAAGCTGGAATGTGGCTCAGTAGTTAAGCACCTTTGGATCCAATCCCTGTAGAAAAAATAAATTCCCTAAACTAAACCCAAAGAACAAAACAAAAAAGTAACCCATTGTAAGATACATAGTGTTCAATAAATGTCAGTAAATTTGTTTTCTAGAGTCAAAAGGGGCAAAGGTGACTGATTATATGTAGGATACCAGTTTTCATTGAAATTACAATAGCTTCTCTATGCCAAACTCTCTTGTCAACCTAAATTTGTTCAGAATACTGGTATTAGAGCATTTTTCTGATATACAGGGCTTTTTTTTTTTTTTTTAAAGAGGGACAGAGAAAGGGAGAATCAATTTTTTATTTTTTATTTAGTTTTTCAGTTGGCTTTTGTTGTTCTGAGACTTCGTTGTGTACATGGTGCTGGGTTTGAATTCTGGCTTTCATGCATGTCAAGCAAGTGCTGCAACTGCTGAGCCACTGCTCCAGCCCCTATGGTAGGATTTCTAATGCTGTGGATAAATGAAATATTAAAATCAATCAATTATTGCCATGTATATACAAAAGTGAAGCCTAAAATGGAAATAAGCTAGGTATGTTTTGGTATGGGTAATATGTTTATGGGGTAAAGTTGTTCAAAAGATACACAAATATATACATTAAAAAGGTTAAATCCTTTGTCCATCCTTATACCTCAGCTACAATTACTGTTACCAGTTTGTTGCTTTCTTTGGGAAGTATTTCATGTTTATCAAGTGTAGGAACAGGTATCCATTTTTACACAAACGGTAGTACAGTGCTTTGGTAGTACAGTACTTTACACATTCTGCAATTTGATTTTTCACTATTTTGAAACTCTTCATACCAATATATTTCACCACCTCATTATTTAATGGATACATATATGTATCTAATTCAACTAGTCTTATATTGATGGACATTGTGGTTCTTCCAGTTCTCTGCTTACAGAGACTGCTGCAGTGAATGTTGAATATGCTGTTCCAGAATATATGCTCATTAATGTTGGGGTTCTGTGACTTTTATTTCTTGAAACCTGTGTATCATAAGGACTGTTGAAGATTTCTTCATTTCCTCCTACTATGGAATGTCAAACTCAAACTTGTGGTGGATATAATGGAAATTATTAATAACACAAGAATTGTACAGTGTTGCCAAATAAGCTTCTCATGGAATACAAAGTAAGTATTTTGCATCAATCTTAGTTTAGGGGAGATGGTTAAGTGAATCATTTCAATTTATTTCTTTTGAGAGTCTGTGCCAGAATAAGGTAGACAGGGGATTGAGAGCATTCTAGATGATCCTCTAGCCTTTCATTTTATTTGACTAATATATGGTCTTTGTTGAGTTTGATCAGTAAGAAAAATCCTTTGGAGAAAGAAGCATTCAACTGAGTATTTGAATAGCGAGGAAGCTTAATTTTAGACTACTACTTTGGAATGAGATATAAGATTGTTGTTGTTCCTAGGCACAGGAAAATGACAGGAACAAATGTGTTTTCACATACCTTAAAATAAGATTCTTGCAGCAAGTCTGTGAGGTATTACTGGTGTTTATATTTGACAGATGAAACAAGGCTTGAGAAGCAGGTTAAATTACTAGATGCCTGTGGTCACATAGCTGATGAATGACAGAGCCAGGACACAAATCTCATTTTCTAATTTGAAGGGTTTGAAATACGAAACTTTCTTTGTTCATTGTATCCAGCCCTTCTACTTTTGCCATAGAAACAATATTAACGATAATTAACCACAGAGTTGTCACCATATTAGGATTTAGTTTTCTTATTCATGATATTTACAATGAAAAGTTGGCCTCTTCATCTGTTGTCACTAAGTCTTTTTTTGTGATTGTTAATGTGGCTTTAGCTACTTGGTATGTCATTTTTCTCTTTTGGTTTCAGAGTATCTTAATATTTGGGCAGATTAGTGGTGAAATAAGAGGGTAAAATTTAAAGACAAATATAGATTCAGTGAAGATTTTAGCTTAATACCTATATAGAAAACGTTGTGAATGTCCCATTAAAAGACCAGGAATCTCATATAAAAAAATCCTTGGGCCCTAAAGTTTGAAAAGATTGGGGGAGAAGGACAGAATAGTGCCATTAAAAAGAAAAAGTGTATATTAATGGCACTAGGGAAACAATCGTCTACTTTGGACAGTACCAAAGGCCTATTTAGTGTCAGCCTACTATATAACAATTTTGTGATTCTAGACCAAAATCTTTTTTTGCAGATATTCAACTTTCTCCTACTCTCTTCGCGGTTTTGAATTGGTGTACTTCATCACAATAGCACTGTCTTGGAGGTCCAATTCATAATTCTTTTTTATTGACATATGGGGAATACTGGGATTTTAACATGATAAGTGAAGGGTGACATAATATGCGTACATCCCGTCAGGCACTTTACATTCAGAAACTCATAATCCTAGGTACGCCCCTTGAATGTTATCCCCATCTTACAGTTGGGAATAATTGAGGCTGGCGCTCTCACACTTTAGTTAGATAAGATGTGCAGCTACAGAAATAACATGATAAAATCAACCTTTACAGTGTCAAAGCCATGATCAGGTGGTAAGGGTGGCCCGGAGCAGAAACTTCCTTTGCAGGAGCACAGGCACACCTCACCGGGTGCCACAGGCTCGCATCCCTAGGCGAAACCTGGAGCGTGCGAGTCCCCCAAGGCCGCCGGGCGCGGCGGGGAACCCGGCTGGCTCTCCGGGTGGAAAGCCGCTCCTGCGGGCAGTCCTGGCTCCCGATTTAAGGAAGCTGGCTGGGGGAAGGGGCTCGTCTTGCGGCTGCGTCCTGCTCCCCGCGCCCTGCCCCCAGCCTCTGCTGGCGCTAAACCCCGGAGAGCGGAGCGTGCACGTTGAGATTCCTCGGCGGGCCTGGCCGCGGTGCTGGGCATGCTCAGTGGGCCGGACCGGTTAGAGTGGCGAGTAAGGAAGCGTTGGCCCCTCCGGGTCTGCCTTCTCCGGTCCAGGCCCCAGCCCTGGGCTTTGTGTGCGCGGAGCCGCAGCCGCCGCCGCCGCCTCCTCGCCCGGCCGCGGGACCCGATGCCGTCCGGCCTGTCCGGTTTCCGCCGTTAACCTCGCCGCGAGGCGGGAGGAGCAGCGGGGCGGGGCCAGCGGGCGGACGGGCAGGAGGGCCCAGTCGGGGGTGGGGGTAGGGTGGGTGCGGGGAGCCCCGCGGGGGGTGGGGGGAGGGGGCGGGCGCGGAGTCACGGGGGTGGGGTCACCGGCGGTGGCTCGGGGAGGCCAACGGGAGGGGAGGGGGCCGTGGGGGCGGCTCGGCGGAACCAGCCCCGGCTGGGGAGCAGCGGCGACTCCGGGGCTGGGCCAGGGCTTTCCGGGCTTCGGTGAAGCCGCGGTGGGCCCCATCTTCCGGCGGTCGCCGGAGTTTGTGGTGATTGTTGGCTGCCGCCGCCACCAACCCGGCTGCCATCTCCTCCTGGGCCGCCGCCTCCTCCTCTTCCTCCTCCTCCTGGGCCGGGCCGATCCCCTCCCCGCTGCCGCCTCCTCCTGGGCTGGGCCCGCGGTGTCTCGTCCCCTCGCGGAGCCGCTCCTGCCGCCGCCGCCGCCGCCGCCTCCTCATTCATCCTCGTGCACCATAGGCGGCACAGGCACCAAGATGTCCAACCGAGTGGTCTGCCGGGAAGCCAGTCACGCCGGGAGCTGGTACACAGCCTCAGGTAGGGCCCCAGGCCGCCCGCCCGCCCGCCCGCCGCCGCCGCCTGGCTCGGCGCCCGGCCGCCCGAGGTCGGCAGCCCGGCCCGCGGCGGTGGCGGGCGGGGACCAGGGCGCGGACGGCAGCGGACCGCGTGGGGAGGGAGCGGGCCGAGGCTGGCCTCGCCGCCTCCCCCACCTGGGAGGCAGCTGCCCGGCCGGCGGCCTCCCGCTTCCCGGAGTTGGGCGAGGGCTGCGTTGCCGCCGGGAGACCCGGTTCGAGGCAGGAGGGTGCTCGCCGTGCTCCCGGAGCGCTCTGCTTGTCGCCTTCTGCGGCTCGCGGGCGGCCGGCCGCTGGCTGCCACCGGCGAGGGCGGCGTGCCAGGCGCCGAGCCCCGCGCCCCGCGCCGGCTGGAGCGGGAGCGGGGACCGCCTGCCTCGCCGGCCGGCCCTGCCCGCCCCGGTCCGAGGGGCGCCCTCGCACGCGGGAGTTCTGTGCGCCGGCCCCGGAGCCGCCTCACCCGAGCCGGAGAGGAAGTCTGCTGGCCGTTTTCCCCTGGCACTTCAGAGACCCTGGCAGCCTCTCTCACCTTTAAGGTGCACCGCGCTCTTGAAGGGAAGGAGTGAAGGGAGCACTTTTTCACGCTGCCAGACCAGACAGAAGGTCTCCGCGTGGGAGACCTGTCAGAGGACGGCCTTTCAGGGATTCGTCGCTTTGTACGTTGGGGCCCGGCTGGAAGTAGTGCCAAGCAGGGGCTTTGGGTGGCCTCCCAGCTCTTTTGTCAGTGTTTGCATTGTTACTGTCATGCAGGGGCAGCTGGAGATGGCATCAGCACTTTTCCTGAGCAGCCTCTCCAGTCTCTCTAGGCGCTCAGCACCTAGCAGATGCAGGAACTACCTAACGAATTAGTGTAGGTTTTGAGCGAATTCCGTCTTGTCACCCCTTAAAACCTTTTCGAGTTCTTTATGTAAGAAAGGGCAGGACTTTGCCTTTTATAAAGTTCTTGTTAGAACGACTATTTTTCTGGGATTTTTTTAGGGGTCGCATTTCTGGTGTGTTAACAAAGAACGTTCCTCTGTGATTCCTAACGGTCTTCAGGCGTTTGGTATTGGCTTATCAATAACTAAACCTAACTTCTGAACATGAGTTGGATCACGTTGGACAGCGACATGGGTTTTGAGAAAACAAAGATTTGAAAAAAAGAAATTCCTTCCTCTGAGGTTGTTACGCTAGCTCATTAATACACGCACGGCTCTGACTCACTGAAGATTTGCTGTTAAGACAGAAAAACCGATCATGATTGGATTTGCAACCACAGCTAACAGGTAGCTGTAATTTTTGCATTAAGCAAATATGACATTTTATGGTTACAGTGGCTTTCCTTCATGGTTCTGAAGCATTTCGTAAACATTTAATCAGTCCTCAGAACCAGGAAATGCCATTTAAACTCTTCTTGTTCAGTATATGGGGAAACTTGTAGAGAAGTTAAGTGATGTGCTCAAGACTAAGCCAGAAATTGAGAAAAGGGAGTCCCTGACTCCTGGATTTGTTCTCTACAGTGAATAATTAATATTATCTATGAAAAATAGGCTTCTTCATGTTGTAAATAAGCTTTCCTTTTGATGTGTTTTGTAGAGTTAAAAAGAGTTTAAAAGTATGTTTTCACTTATTTTGGCACTGTGGAATGAACCCAGGGGCATTTTACTACTGAGCTACATTCCCGACCCTTTCTGATTTTTATTTTTAAGACAGGGTCTCACTTAGTTGCTTAGAGCCTTGCTAAGTTACTGAGGCTGTCCTCAAACTTGGAATCCTTCTGGGAGTCAAGCTTCTGGAATTAGAGGTGGGCCCCATTGCTTGGTTTCGGTTTTCACTTTTTGGTGTAATTGTTGTGGTACCTTTCTGAAAGTGTTTTAAACTCTTTGTGGGTATGTATTCTGCAGGAAGTTTTATACATTCTTGAATATTCTTTGGATAGTAAAGTTGGGCATAGCTCACACTTTGGACTTAGACTTCTTCAGTGTATCTTCTTGATTATAAGGTGAATCCGTGAATCAAGCTCAAATTGTGATTACAGTAATTTATCAACTGTGAACTAAAATGAACTATTAAAATGTTCATTTAGAGAATTATATTATTATTTTCTTAAATTCTAAGTGAACTCAGTAATGCCATTTTGGTAATGTGAACTGTCATAGAACCTTATTGCTAAATTCAGACTGTGTAGCAGACTATGTGTGTGGCACTTTATACTTGAGTAATAATTGAGAGCACATTTAAAGAAAATTAGTTGTGAAAGCTCAATTTGCATTTTAAAAATAAATGAAGTCAAACAATAGGTAAGTAAACTTGGAATTGGTCTAGTAACTTCTAATATGCCTTTTTACTTAGATTAATATCAGAGATTGTGGGAAAATTTTTATTTGTACTGTGTTATTTCTTTTTCTTTCTTCTGCTTCCTTTTTTTTTTTTTAAAGAGAGAAGGACAGTGAGAGAGAGAGATAGAATCAATTTTCATTGAGTTTTTCACATGGCCTTTGTTGCTCTGACACTTTGTTGTATATGTGGGTGCTGGGCTTTGAACTGTGTACTTGCACATATGCCTGGCAAGCGCTGTAACCACCGAGCCACTGTTTTAGCCCCTCTTTGCTTCTTTTTTTTGGGCATTGGGGATTGAATCTAGGGGTACTGTAGTGTAGTATGGTGCTACATCCTTATCCCCTTTTATTTATGTTGAGACAGAGTCTTACTCATTTATCTGGACTGGCCTTGTATTTGTGATCCTCTTGAGTTCCTGGTATTACAAGTGTGTGCCACTGCACCTGGATGTGTTGTTATTTCTCCAGGAAACTAGGCCTAAAAACATGAAGCGTTAAGAAAGATGTATTTGTGAATTGTCATTTTGTGGTTACTACAGCATTCAGTTTGTGTCCATAGAATTAAACCATTAAATTAGTAATAGTAATAAAGGTTAAGTCACATTTGTTTCAGTTATGTAGCTATTTCAGAAAATAAGTGTGCGCATACATACATATTATACACACAAATATATCTTTGTTTTATTTACACCTTGTATGCTGAATTCACTGATAGAGGGTAAATTGTTGCCTGTCCTCAAGGAATTTACAGTTTACATAGTAAGTAATAGTTCAAGGCAGTGATTAAATATCGGATAAGTTTAGATAGTGCTTTTTAGGAGTTTTGAGGAGAGTGGAATGACTTCAAGGATGGGATTGGAATTGCTTTTTGAAGGAAGGGCATTTGGGCTAGTTTGGAGCAGGAGGAAAGAACATTGGATTGTTAAACACCACCAAGATACAGTGGCAGTTAAATGTAATTAGTTCAATTTAATAAAGAATGGAAGGTTCTCATGGGTGTAGTTCATGAGCCTAGAATAAGAGGTTGGAGCTGGAGTGTAGCCTATGAATGCCAGGCATAGCAGGGATTGGATTTAGTAGGCATTGAGGACCAGTGGAGATTTTAGAGTTCAGGACTGATACGATGCAAGTAGCATTTTAGGAAAATTAATCTCATAGGAAGGTTAATCCTCACTTCTTTACTAGTGTGCAGCAGGGATCAGCAAACTAACTATAGTCCCTGTCCCAAATTTAGTGTATGGTGTTCTTTTTTTTTGGTACCACGGATTGAACCCAGGGTGCTTAACCACTGAGTCATGTCTACAGCCCTTTTTATTTTTATTTTTTTTAATTTCCAGACAGGGTCTTACTAGGTGCCTAGGGCCTCACTGATTTGCTGAGACTGGCTTTGAACTTGCGATCCTCTTGCTTCAGCCTCTCATGCCACTGGAATTACGTGTGTGAACCGCTGGACCTGGCTAACAGGTTATTTAAAGAACAAACAAAAACAGGAAATGCTGTAGAGACCATGTATGGAACAAAAGCCTGAAATAGTCACTATTTGTCCCTTTACAGAAAAAAATTTGCTGACGTAGGTTCTAAGAGTCTGGCCTGCAGCATTATAGACTCGTAATCTATTTTCTCCAGGTTTGGTATAGCTTTCATTTCATTATTTTAGGCCCTTATCATCATCTGTCAGGACCACTGCAGCTATCTCCTACCTAGACTTCTTTCTGCTTGTCTATCCTGTCAAGTCCATCCTCTGCCTGAGTACACTGCTGCCTGAGTAATCTATTGACCACATCATTCCTTTGATTATTTCCTCACAGATCCATCTTGTCTTTTGGATAAGGTCTCAGCCCCTTCATGACTTTACATCTTTCTGTTTTGTGATATCTTCCCCCCATCCCATATCAGTTCCTTTTTTTCTTTCTTTTTTTTTTTTGATACCAGCCTCTGGAGTAACTGGGATTACAGGTGTGAGTCACCACATCTGGTTGATGAACTTTTTTTTAAAAATAGTTTTGCATGTATTTATACATTTTTTGGTGAACTTATATGTGATTTTTGTTTATATACAGTATAATAGATTATTCATGCATATGTGCTTTAGTAGATTCTGCTAGAGTTTTGCATAGTGGTTTTATAAATTTACACTCTTGCACTCCTATCAGCAGTGTATGAGAGCTCCAGTTGCTCCAGACCCTTGCCAACACTTGATATTGTCAACTAGTCTTATTTTTTTTAAAAAATTATTATGGAAGGTTGTGTAGTGGTGTTGCATTGTAATTTAAATTTATTTCCCTAGTGAAGGTGAGCAACTTTTCATGTTAGGGATTCTATCTTTATTGGTCATTGGATTTTAGTTTTTGTGAGGTGTCTATTTAATCTTTTGCCTTGTTTTTCTATTGGGTTGTTTACTTTTAAAATAATTTTGTAATTCTTTATGCTACTTGTTTATTTTTTATTTTTTTAGAGAGAGAGGGACATGGGAGAGAATCAGTTTTATTTAGTTTTTCATATGGGTTTTCGTTGCTTCAACACTTCATTGCATAAGTGGTGCTAGGGTTTGAACCCACATCCTTGCACTTGCCAGGTAAGTGTCATAACCACTGAACCAGCACTCCAGCCCGTTACTTGCTTATTAAATACAGTATGTGTATTGCAAATATCTTCTTTTCTTTAAGTAGCCTTGTCAGAATGTTGGTGTTTTGGTCAATCAAAGTTCTTAATTTTAGAGAAGTCCATTTTATCCATTGGTTAGTGATTTCTTTGTTAATGACATGTGTACTTAACCTCAGTAAAGTTATTCTATTTTTTTCTAAGAGCTTTATCTTTTAACCTTTCATATTTAGGACCCCTCTGCCCTCCTCCATACTGGTGGTTGAACCCAGGGGCACTTTACCCCGACCGGAATCCTCAGCCCTTTAAAAAAAAAGTTTTTTTAAAGAGGGAGAGGGCTGGAGCAATGGCTCAGCGGTTACAGTGCTTGCCTGGCATGTGCAAGGATGCAAGTTTGAACCCCAGTACAATGTACATAAGGAGGTGTCGGAGCAATGAAAGCTCCGAAAAATGAAAAGCATGAAAAACTAAATAAACTTCTCTCTTTTTCACTGTCTGTCTGTCTCTCTCTCATTAAAGAAACAAGCAAAAAAGAAAACAAGAGAGAGGGGAGAAAGAGACAGTAAATTTTTATGTTTTTTGTTGTTCTGATACTTAGTTGTGTATGTGGTGCTGGGGTTCGAACTGGGTCCTCATGCATGCCAGGCAAGTGCTCTACTGCTGAGCCACCTCTGGCATCCCCCTTTTAAAATTTTTAAATTTTGAGACAAGATTTTACTAAGTTGTTGAGGCTGGATTTGAACTTGTGATCATCGCCTTAGCCTCCCCAGCACCTGGGATTACAGGAGTGTGCTACTGTGCCTGCCTACATTATGTGTTTTTGTTAAAGTGAACATACATATTGAAAAAGTATACAAATCTAGCGTATACTTTACTGAATATTCACAGATTTAACGTGCCCAATGTAATGAGCCCTTAGATTAAGATATATAACATTTTCATAATTCTAGAGGAATGTATTACATTACATTTTAATATTTTCTGAAACTGGTTTGTTTTAGAAGTGTGTACTAATGTGGAGGTTTGTTTTGAAAAGTGATGTTTATATTGATGGTGCATCTTATAATTGTTGGTAACATTGAATCCAGGATATGTCAAAGTCTAATTCCAGGGCTGGAGCAGTGGCTCAGGGGTTGTAGCGCTCGCCTGGCATGTTCAGAGGACCAGGCCTTAATCCCCAGCACCACCACATACACAACTAAGTAGAGGCGGAACAAAAACTAGTTGAAAAAAGAATGAACTCTTTCTCCTGCTCTCACACTCTCAAAAAACAAACAAGCAAAAGAAATAAAAAGAAACAAACTCATGATTTCAAAGTATGTTTTTGAAGTATTTGTAGGATACGTAACAAATTCAGTTTTAGTTTTTTTTTTTTTCAGGGCTGAGGTCCGTTTTACTTTTTAAGTTGTTTTTATTTACTCTATTTCTAGACACTTAATAAAATTATACCTTTGTTCTTTAGTTGGAAAACCACCATATTTTGGGAGCATCTACTTTCTAGAGTGTCAAAATATCTTGGTCTGTGAGAAATTGAAAAACTGTCTAATAAAACTATTCTTTGGAAAAACTAGTATTTTATTATAAAATGAATTCTTCTAGGTTACTAATTTCAACTTTCTGTGTGCTCACTTTTCATCCTGTTATTTTACCTTGGAGAAAGGCTGGAAGAAAAGAAGTTTAGTAGGCAAGCTGTTGATTTTACTGCTTGATTGTTGCTAGTCCTTTCTTGTTTTCCTTCTTGTTTTTTCATAGGCAGTTTCCAAGTCAAAATTGTCTTCTTTCCTGTGGTGTAGTTTGTATAATTTTCTTTTGAAATTTCTTCCATTTGAAAAAGATAAAAATGACAAAATTTAGGTCTTTCATTAAATGCATTCCATAGGTACATTACATGTATATAATCTTTGATCCTCAAAAGGAAGCTACAGGGTTGTTATTATCTCCATTTATTAGTGTGGGAACAGTGACTCAGAGAGGTTGAATAACATGTTTAACAGTTAAGAAGAGCAGTCTGGCTCTAAAACTGGTTTGATGGTAGGGGTAGGGAAGTACTACTCCAGACATTTGAACATTTTCTGTCCCATTTCAGGTTTTTCCCAAACTGTGCATATTTAACTCACACTCGTACATCATCTTTGGCTTATAAAGCACTTTCTTTTATATTTTGACTGTACATTAATCCTAGGATTAGGTGCGGGACAGGTTTACCTTACACTGCCATCTTATAGTTGAAGAGCTAACGCTTGGAGACTACATTGCCTGTGTCATCACTGCTGGTAGATACTGAGTCATACTAGTAGCAGAGCTAGGATTTGAAAGTTTGAACTCTTTGAAATTGATGTGCAGCTTTACGTAATTGTCAAGTAAATATCTTGGATTATGAAATAGCAAAAACAACTAGAACACTCACAAGTGTTGAATGTTATTCATTTAATATAAGTACAAAGGAATTGGTGTATTTTAGTTAGACTCATTTTAGATTTTGAATTGGGCCTAACAAATTTGGCACTTCTGCGGAGACTTTATTTAACGTTCAATGATTCAGTATTGAACAAATTGACTTCTATTTCTAGGGGTTAGGTATATAGCAGGGAATGAAATAGACAACAATTGCTAGATTTTACTTTCTGTTGAGGGGAGACAGACAATAAATGAAGTCAGTCAGTAAAATGTATAGCATGCTGGATGGCAGAAGATGCTGCGGAGAATGACAGAGCAGAGCTGGCCTACAGGGAATCGTAAAGGCTGAGGGGTAAAGCTTGCAATACTGAATAGCACAGAAAGGGGAGATTTCACAGCGGTGACATTTGAGTAAAGACTTGGAAGTGGGTGAAAGATCAAGCCTTGCATTTTATTTGGAGATAGATCATTTTAGGTAGAAGGTATAACATATTCAAAAAAAATTTTTTTTTTTAGAAAGAGAAACAACTTTATTTAGTTTTTCACATGGCCTTAGTTGCTCCAACACTTAGTTGTGTATGTGGTGCTGGGGTTTGAACCCGGGTCCTCACGCTTGCCAGGCAAGTGCTGAAACTGCTGAGCCACCGCTCCAGCCCCTCAACGATTTTTTTTTTAAAGAGAGATGGAGACATGGGGCTGGAGTAGTGGCTCAGCGGATGGAGCACCTGCCTGTCATGAGCAAGGACCTGGGTTTGAATGCCAGCACCACATACACAACTAAATGTTGCAAAAGCAAAGGCCAGAAGAAAAACTAAAGTTGATTCTCTTTTTTTTCTCCCTCCCTCCTCCTCTCTTTTTCTCTCTCTTAAAAACAAAGAGAGGAACAGTAGCGGTGGGGAAGAATCAGTTTATTTAGTTTTTCATGTGGCTTTTGTTGCTTTGATACTTGGTTGTGTAGGTGGTAGGTGTGTTGGTGGTAGGATCCGGGTTTGAACCTGGGTCCTTGGCCATTCAAAGATATTAAGGCTAGAGCAGGCATGGAGTATTGAGCAACAGCCAGGAGGTAAGCCCATTGCAGCTGGAATGAGGTAAACTGGGACAGAGTGGTATGAGAAGAGTGAAGAGGTATGTGATTAGAGCACGGGCACAAAGGGTTTGTGGTCAGCTGATAGTAGATCTTAAAGACCATTGATAGCCATTGGACAGTTTTGAACAATTGGTGATAGGATCTAATTTAGGTTTTATCAAATCACTTGGCTGTCGTGTCAATCTAAGTAGACTTAGATTGGCAAGTGGTGGAGACAGTAACAAGGCCAGAATCAGGGAGGAGGAAAGCTGTAATCCAAGTGAGAGATCTTTAGCTTGGACCTAGTAGTAGCAGTGGAGATGATGAGAAGTGTCTGGTTTCCAGATTTAATTTGAAGACAGAGCTGAGAAGATTTGTTGACATACTTAAAGTGAGGTATGAGTGAAAGAGGGGAGTCATGGATATCTCTTAAGGGTTATCTCTGAGTGATTGCAGTGATAGAGTTGCTGTACCTGAAATAGGGAAGACTGTGAGAGGCACAAGTTTGAAGAGGAAGTTTAGAAATTCACTTTTGGTTTGTTAAGTTGGAGATGTTTGTTGCACAGTCCAGTGGATATTAGAATCTGGTGTTAAGGGAAGAGGTCTAGACTGGAGAAGTAAAATTTGGAATTGGCATTATTTAGATGACAAAGCCAACTAATTGGATGAAGTCACCATGAAAATGAGAATAGCTGAAAGAAAGGTTCAGTGACTGAGCATTAGGAAATTTCCAACATGAAGAGATTGGCACAATATAGGAAATACTATAAGGAGACAGATTAAATGTTGTGAGGAGGAGGACAAGAAGTCATGGAAGCCAAGAAGAGAAAATACTTGAAGGCATCATAACACAATTTATGTTGATTTGCCTGGATGTTTTTGTTTGGTAGATAGATATGTGTGAATCTGGTCTTGGACATTTCTTTTCTATCTTTCTTTCTTTCTTTTCTTTCTTTCTTTCTTTTAAAATAGAGAGGGACTGTGAGAGAGAGAGAAAGAGAAAGAGAGAATCAGTTTTATTTAGCTTTTCATGTGATTTTTGATGCTCTAAGACTTTGTTGTGTACATGGTGCTGGGGTTTGAACTTGAGCTTGCCAGGAAAGCGCCTTAACCGTTGAGCCACCGCTCCAGCCCATGGTCTTGGACATTTCTTATGTTATTGCCATAGCTTCCTACTGGTTGCCCAGTTGCCATTCTGTTGTGTATAAAGAGGCAGAGAAATTTTTTGAAAATGTAAGTCAGTTGATATTCTTTTCTCAAACTCATCTAACACACTTAGAAATACTTTCAGGCTTCTTACCAAGATACAAGGTCTTACATGCTGTGATTGCTGCCTGATTTTGTGATTTTATCTCCTCTCTTCCTTTCCTATGCTGTCTGGCCATTCTGGTTTCCTTGCTGTTCTCCAAATGTGTTATACTTGTTCTTGCTTTAGGACTTTTGCACGTACTTTGGAAGATTAACTGACCCTGGCTGTTAGTCAAAGAAAGGAAATTTTTTTTTCTTTTTTTTAAAGAGAGAGGGACAGTGAGAGAGACAGAGAAAGAGAGAAACAACTTTATTTAGTTTTTCACATGGCCTTAGTTGCTCCAACACTCAGTTGTGTATGCGGTGCTGGGGTTTGAACCTGGGTCCTCGTGCTTGCCAGGCAAGTGCCGAAACTGCTGAGCCACCGCTCCAGCCCCAAAGAAAGGAAATTTTTGTTGATTCCCATATTTTGTTTGTTAATTACACTTTGGAGAGCTAGGAAGAAATATTAAAAATGGGTGAAAGTGGCTTTTCCCAATGTGTTGTGAGAAACAGTAGTACTTTGAGATGCCTTTTGTGTGATTGGTTTATGGTCAGATTAATTTAAGAAATGTTGCATCTGTTTTTCTCCCTTGGTCCCTGACAACTCACAATATCTTGCTTAATGGCTCATTTCATGGTCTGTCTTGGTGACTGTTTCATGTTCATTTGAAAATGCATGTGTTTTCCTCAATTGTTACAGTGAAGCACTCTAAATGTTAATTAGGTTAAATCGGATTATTGTATTTAAATCTTCTATATTCTTTTTCCTTTTTGCTATTTTTTTCATTTTTATTTTATTTATTTTTGCCTGAGGATGTAATTTCATTTTCAAACTTGTTTGGCATTTAGTAAAACTCTTTTTACTATTTCTCTCAGTTCCTAAGAGCAGTGCTGAAATATCCAACTATAATTGTGGATTTGTCTTTTTTAGTTTTGTTGATTAAACATTCCATGTATTTTGAATCTCCATTATCTGTCATATGTACTTGGAATTAGGTTTTTTTGATTAATTGACTTTATCATTATGTAAGTACCTCTTTATATCTGGTAATATTTCCTGTTCTGAGGTGTCTCTTGTGTTTATATTAAGGGCAATCCAGCTTTCTGAAGGTTACATGGTATATGCTTTTCTGTTGGGGATTTCTAAGAGCACTCTGAGGTTTGATGAGTTGTGAAAGGAATCCACAGATTTCAGAAAAGATGTACTTAAGGATTTTTTTTTTTTTTACAATATAGAGGGACATACTAAAATTAACAAAAAGGAAGGGTACACATAGTGGAGTCCAGGAGAAACCAAACGAAAGTGTCCAGCTTTTTTTCCCAATGGAGTTGTATTGACCAGTACAAAATATTGCCAGCCAGGGAATCTTCCCTTACTTTTGGTATCCAGGTTTTTTTTTTTTTTTAATCAACCTTACTTATTTTGTCATCTGGTCTTCATTTCTCCAACATTTAGTTGTGTACATGGTGCTGGGATTCAAACCTCAGTCCTTCTGTATGCCAGGCAAGTGCTTTAATTGCTGAGCCACTGCTACAGCCCCATTATTCAGGTTTTATTGTGGTTTAGTTATATAGGCCTGGTTCATTCACATGAGAACTTTAGTTACTCAGTCTCCTTTTATGCCCTTCCGGTAGAGGTCACACTGATACAATGTGGCTCAGGGTACCAGCAGAATAAAAACAAAGAGTTCACTATAAGTCACATTGTTAGCATAGATTGTCCAACAAAGCCCTTGATATACAAAGAAACTGTTTAGTGTGTTAAAGTGTGTTTAACCTAAATCTACCATGTTAACAGTATTTAAGTATGTATAGTTCTGTAGTATTAAGTCTATCCAGTGTTTAGAACCATTGCCACCATCCTTCTCCAGAACTTTTCACCTTACCCAACTGAAAGTTAGTGTCGGTTAGTTATTAATTCCCCATCTCCCTCGCCCTAACCCCTAGCAACCACCATTCTACTTACTATCATTTTGTGTCTGATTTATTTAACTTAATGTGTCTTTAGGGCTCATCCATGTTGTAGCATGTATCAGATTTTCATTCCTCTTTAAGGATGAATAATATTCTACTGTATGTATATGCCACATTTTGTTCATTCGTCTATTGTTGGACACTTGAATCGTCTCTATATTTTGGCTATTGTGAATAAATCTGTGATGACCATGAGTACGATATGAGTCCTTACTTTCCAATTCTTTTAGGTATATACCTAGGATTGAAATTGCTGGGTCATGTGGTAATTAATTCTGTTTAAGTTTTTGAGGATTGCCAATGCCCTAGCAGCTGCACAGTTTTATGTTCCTACTAACAATGTATGAGTGTTCCAATTTTTCTACATCCTTGGCAACATGTTATTCCTTCCTCCCCACTCCTTGCTGCTTCTCTGCCTATAGTACACACTTATCCTAATGGATGTGAAGTTGTAACATTACGGTTTTGATCTGTATTTCTTTTCTTTTTTTTTTTTCTTTTTTTGTACTGGGGATTGAACTGAGTGCTTAATCATTGAGTCACATTCCCAGCCTTTCTTATTTTTTGGTACAGGGCCTGGCTGAGTTGTTGAGGCTGGCTTTGAACTTGTGATCCTCTTACCTCAATCTCTTGTTGTATTTGTTGTATCTATTTGTTTTGTTTTTCTTTCTTTCTTTCTTTCTTTCTTTTTTTAAAAGAGAGAACAGTGAGAGAGAGAATCAGTTTTTTGTTTTTTTTTTTTAATTGAGTTGTTCACATGGCTTTCGTTGCTCTGACACTTAGTTGTATACGTTGGTGCTGGGGTTTGAACCTGTGTACTTGCACATGCTGGTTGAGCACTGTAACCACTGAACCACCTCTCCAGCCCTTGTTGTTTTTTAAGAGTTATTTTTGAGGGGCTGGAGCGTGGCTCCGTGGTTACGGTGCTTGACCGGCATGCGCAAGTACATAGGTTCAAACCCCAATACCCACATACACAACTAAGTGTCAGAGCAACGAAAACTATGTGAAAAACTCAATAAAAATCGATTCTATCTTTCTCTCTCTCACTGTACTTCTCTCTTTAAAAAAAAAAAAAGAATTCTTTATGTATTCTGGATTTTAATTCCTTACCAGGGATATGATTTACAAGTATTTTCTCTCATTCTGTAGGTTGTCTTTTCATGTCTTCTCCCCCTACCCCTTGGTGCTGGAGATCCAACCCAGGGCCTGGCATGTGCTAGACAATGTTTTCTCATGTTTTCAATGATGTCCTTTCACGCATGTAAGTTTTTTTTTTTTTTAACTTTAAACAATTTTTTTTCTTTTTTTATATAGAGAGGGACAGTGAGAGGGAGAGAGAAGAGAGAATCAATTTTATTTAGTTTTTCACGTGGCTTTCGTTGCTCAGAAACCTCCTTGTGTATGTGATGCTGGGGTTTGAGCCCATGACCCTGCTCATGTGAGGCAAGCGCTGAAACCACTGGGCCACCCACTGCTCCAGCCCCATAAACAAATTTTTATTACACAAAGATTGTCACATAATTGGATATTTCTCTACTTTGTATACAATTATTCTTATTCTTCACTGAAAGGCTGCTTCTGAACTTTTCATCTGGTGATGGCAAGCACAAAAATCCTGATTTTAGAGCAGTGGCTCAGCAGTTGCGGTGCTTGCCTGGCATGTGCGAGGACGTGGGTTCAAATCCCAGCACCATGTACATGATGAAGTGTTGGAGCAACGAAAATCACATGAAAAACTAAATAAAATTGATTATTGTTCTCTCTTTCTCAAAAAAAAAAAAATACTGGGGCTGGAGCAGTGGCTCAGTGATTACGGCTCTTGCCTTGAATGCACTAGTACACGAGTTCAAACCCCAGTACCACGTACACAGCAAAGTCTCGGAGCAAAGAATGCCACATGAAAAACTAAATAAATTTTTTTCTCCCTTTCTCTCTCTCACTGTCCCTCTTTCTTTTCTTTCTTTCTTTTTTTTTTTTTTAAAGAGAGAGGGACAGTGAGAGAGACAGAGAAAGAGAGAAACAACTTTATTTAGTTTTTCACATGGCCTTTGTTGCTCCAACACTTAGTTGTGTATGTGGTGCTGGGGTTTGAACCCGGGTCCTCGTGTTTGCCAGGCAAGCACCGAAACTGCTGAGCCACCACTCCAGCCCCCTGTCCCTCTTTCTTAAAAAAATAAAAATCCTATTTTAGCAGAACAGTAGTAGAAAATGCCTCAGTGATTTAAGTTGAAAGCAGTATATTGCTCTTACACCCAGTATCAGGATATAGTGATTCTCTTAAAACATCAATCAGCCATTTCTTTTCTTTTTTTTTTTTTTTTTTAACAACTTTATTTAGTTTTTTTCACATGGCCTAGTTGCTCTAAACTTAGTTGTGTACGTGGTGCTGGGGTTTGAACCCGGGTCCTCGTGCTTGCCAGGCAAGCGCTGAAACCGATGAGCCACCGCTCCAGCCTCTCAATCAGCCATTTCTTCGGTCATTTTCCTTCACCTAACTTTTGGAGTTATTGGTGGGGAACCCTGCCTTGGGCTTCCTGTCACAGTTCATTAGTAGTGGTAAAGCGCAATTCTCAGAACATGTCAGCTCCTGTACCACCTCCCATTCCACCCACAGCACCCATTCCAGGGTCCCTCTCTTCTTTAGGAATTTCTTGACTACAACTTCTGTAGTTAACAAAGAAGTGACTTCAGCAGCATCCAGTAAAGCAGTTCTTACATCCTTTTTCCACCATATTCACAAAATCTGTAAGCATAGCATCACAACCAATTTCTGAGGAACTGCAAAATTTTCTCAAATATCAGAGAACCTTCGACACCTGCATTCTTTTATTATTTTTTTCCCACCTTTTTAAAGAAAGGGACAGTGAGAGAGAAAGAATCAATTTTATTTAGTTTTTTTTTAAATCTTGTTTTCATTGTTCCAACACTTCATTGTGTACCTGGTATTGGAGTTTGAATCCGGGTCCTTGCCCATGCTAGGAGAGTGCCATTATTGCTGAGCCACCATGCCAGCCCCAACTACGTGCTTGGCAATGATCATTGCAAGAATTTTGAGTGTACTTTTTTTTTTTTTTTGAAAGAGAGAGAGGCATAGAGAGAGAAAATCAGTTTTATCTAGTTTCTCATGTGGCTTTCATTGTTCCAACACTCTGTTGTTTATGTGGTGCTGGGGTTCAAACCTGTGTCCTTGAGCATCCAAGTCAAGTGCTGGAACTGCTGAGCCACCCCTCCAGCCCCTTTGAGTATTCTTTTAATGATTTCTGTACCAATTTTTTGATCTTCATTAGCTGGAGTTAGTGAGTCCAAGGCTGGAATGCACTGAAGCAGAGCACAATCCCCACCCAGAACGATGCCTTCTTCAATAGCAGCTCTTGTAGCTTAGAGGGCATCTGTAACTATGTCTTTTCATTCACTTTGATATCACTTGTCCCACCAATCTTCAGCACAGCTATTCCATCTGCAATTTTTGCCAGTCATTCATTCTGGTTTTTCTTTTCATATTCACTAGATATGGTTTCTAATTGCTCAGTGATTTCTTGAATGTGCTTTTCTGTCTTTCTTTTTTTTTGTTTTTTTTTATGTGCTTTTCAATTTGAGCTTTATCACCTTTGTCTTTCTTTCTTTCTTTTTTTTTTTTAAAGAGAGGGACAGTGAGAGAGACAGAGAAAGAGAGAAACAACTTTATTTAGTTTTTCACATGGCCTTAGTTGCTCCAACACGTAGTTGTGTACGTGGTGCTGGGGTTTGAACCCGGGTCCTCGTGCTTGCCAGGCAAGCGCTGAAACCGCTGAGCCACCGCCAGCCCCTCACCTTTGTCTTTCAAAAGCATGGCATCTTTCGTGACAATGACCTCTCTGACATTTTTAAGTCACGAGGATGAACATCTTCAATATTTAGGGTTAAAACCTCTTCACCAAACAATACGGCAGTAGCCATATCTTTAAATTGGTTCTTTCTGTTGTCACTGAAACTTCGAGCTTTGACTGCTACAACCTGATGATCAACTTTTAACCTATTCAAAACAAGCATACTTAGTGCTTTCTCCATCAACATCCTCAGCAGTTATGACCAAGAGTTTACGGTGTTCATTGGCAAATTCAGGAGCAAGTACAATAGATTGAATACTAGAAATTTTCTTTTCACTCAACAAAACATAAGCATCCTGGAATTCACTTTTTTTTTTTTTTTTTAGGGCTGAGGACCGAACTCAGGGTCTTGCACATGCTAGGCAAGCACTCTGCCACTTACTAAATCCCCAACCCCTGGAATTTACATTCTTTTAAAAAATTTTTTTCGTAAGGAGTTGAGTTATTGTAATATCATGCATATAAAGTAACTATGATATGCATTTGTTCTTTTTTTTAAAGAGAGAGGGACAGTGAGAGAGAGAGAGAAAGAGAGAAACAACTTTAGTTTTTCACATGGCTTTAGTTGCTCCAACACTTAGTTGTGTACGTGGTGCTGGGGTTTGAACCCGGGTCCTTGTGCTTGCCAGGCAAGCGCCGAAACCGCTGAGCCACCGCTCCAGCCCTGCATTTGTTCTTAAACTTGAGTTACCATGACATTGTACACATCCCAGTGGAATTCACATCTGACCTTTTGATGTATTAATGAAATGAAGTATGGAGATATATCGCCTCGATCAAACTTCATGCCTTCAATAATTTCTAATTTATCATTTAGTGTTTTTCTAGCCTTTACTGTAGTGACACCCTTTCTTCCAGTCTTCTTCATTGCATCAGATATAATGTTGCCAATTTATTTGTCTCCATTAGCGGAGATCGTAGTTATCTGAGCAATTTCTTCAGGAGTTGTCACAGGTTTAGAGTGCTGCTTTTTTTTTTTTTGTTGTTGTTGTTGTTTAAAGAGAGAGAGGGACAGTGAGAGACAGAGGAAAAGAGAGAAGCGATTTTTATTTAGTTTTTTATGTGACTTTCATTCCTCTGACACTTTGTTGTGTACGTGGTGCTGGGATTTGAACTTGAGTACTCGAGCATGCAAGGTGAGCACCATAACCACCCAGCTACTGTTCCAGCCCCCTGGACTGCCTCTTCAGTTCAGCAATTACAGCATCAACAGTAACATCACGCCTCTCCAGATTTCCACTGGATTAGCTCCTTTGCTAATCTTCTCAAAGTCTTGCTTGGCAAATAGAACATGCCAGTTACAGTAGCAGTGGTGGTACCATCCCCAGCCTCTTCATTTATGTTATTGGCAACATCTTGAACAAGCTTAGCTCCAATATTTTTGTATTTATCCTTTAAATCAATTGACTTTGCAACAGTCACTCCATCATTTGTTACTTTGGGATTTCCCCAGAACTGTTCAGTAATTACTGTTCTTCCCTTAGGCCCCATTGTAACGGCTACAGCATTGGCTAGAAGATCTACACCTTCAAGTATTAAGGCTCTGACATCTGCACTAAATTTTACAGCTTTGGCACAAGCCTGAGTGAGATGAGGTGCCAGTGTTCTGGACACTGGTCGAATTTGGTGAAGGACTGTGGTAATTGAAGCATTTCCGTGGGGCGTCGGCAGGGAGTGCGTGCAGCGAGGCAGGCTGTCCTCGGCAAGTGAGGATCCATGCATGGAAGTTTTTAATGTTAATGAAAACCATTTTTTTTGGATATGATTTTTGGCATCATAAGAAAACCATTGCTAGGTTCAAGATCATAAAAATTTACCCATAAGTTTTCTTCTAAAAATTTTGTAGTTTTAATTCTTATATTAAGGTAGGTGAACAATATTGGATTAATTTTTGTATGTGGTATAGAGGTCCAGTTTCATTCTTTTGTTTGTGTATATCCAGTTGTTTCTGCCATGTTATTTATTTATTTATTTTTATTTCGTACTGGAGAGTGAACCCAGAGATACTCTATCCCTGAGCCAACATCCTTTTTTTTTCTTTTTCTTTTTTTCCGGGCTGAGGACCGAACTCGGCCTTGCACGTGCTAGGCAAGCACTCTGCCACTGAGCTAAATCCCCAACCCCCTAATATCCTTTTTTAAACTTTGAGATCAGTCTTCACTAAGTTGCTGAGGCTGGCCTTGAACTTTTGTGATCTTCTTGCCTTAGCTTCTGGAGCAATTGGAATTACAGGCGTGCATACCCAGTTCAGTTTTATCTTTAATGTAGTTCAGCCATTAAAGCATTACTCTTTTGGGATCAGTTCTGAATACCTCATGTAATCAGTGAAGTATTTCCACTCAGGCTCATGGTAGCTTTAATGATTTATGGCCCTCTGAGCTCTTCCTTGAAGTTTTTGGCTGGTTGTGTACCGTTCAGTCCTGTGTGTGTATAGGTTGATATTAAATCAACAACTCAAGAGGACCCCTTTGCAGATATTTGGAGTTTTCTTTTTTTTGGTGCTGTTGATTGAACCCAGGAGTTCTTAACCACAGAGACACATTGTCATCAGCCCTTTTTTTTTTTTTTTTTAAGCAGAGTCTTGCTACGTTGCTTAGGGCCTTCCTAAATTGCTGAGGCTGGCTTTGAACTTGTGATCCCTCTGTCTCAGCCTCCTGAGCTGTTGGGATTACAGGCCTGTGCCACCTGGCCGGGCAGGAGTTCTTTTTACTTACTGTGTGTGTGTGTATGTGTTTAACATATACCTAGATGTTTTCCACTTATAATTGTTTCATTAATTCACTTTTTACATTTTTAGCTTTCATCTGTTTGGAATTTATTGTGATGTGAAATTTGGGATATGAACCCACTTTTATTTATTGTTATTATTTTAATACTTATTGTACACTCCATTTTCCCTCATAATACGAGACTACAATTATACTGAATTCCTTTGTGCTTTTGTTTATATCTCTGGATATCCTGTTTGGTGATTATTTCTTGGGTTAGTAGTTAAAGAGTTTTAATTAAAGTAGTTTTATAAAATGAGTTACTGTCATCTCTCTTCTGTTTCAGAAATTTCCTGGGTATTTTTCCTTTTTTATTTTTTTCTGTGAACTTAATTATTGTTTGTTTATTTGTCTATATGAAATTAGAATCAGGTTTTCTTCTTACTCAATGATTATTGTCATTTGAGCTCTAGGACTTATTCTTCCCAGTAGTTTTTCTTTGTCTGGCTTTGTATAGTTTTTGCATAAATAGGTTGGTATTACAGTAACAAAATTGAAACATTGTTCTTGAGGTATATACAAGCCAACATTATTAAATAAGAAAAAAATTAGAGGTGTAAAATTTTGAAAGTATGTAAAATTATCACTGAATGCAAGTGACATGATTATATAATTTTTTGGATTTGTATTAAATTGTAAATTTTGAGAGGATTTGTATTTATTGTGATTTTTCTCCCAGGTATTTTTTTTCCTATGGTGTTTTTTTACAACATATATATTTTTCCTGTAGATCTCCTAAACTGGTGTGTTTGAAAGCTATTTGTATAGGTGAAAGCTTTATTAATTTATGTTGTTTTCTATAATATTTTATTATTGATTCTTTTAAAAATTTATAGGAATACAGTCATATCATTTGGTGATAATTTCATCTCCTTTCCAAATTTTATACCTCTAATTTTTTTCTTATCCAGTAGTATGCACTAACATACCTTGAGAAAAGTGTTTAATAGTGATCATAGTAAATTGTGATGGGAATATTTCTAAGTTTGCCTACTTACATAATGCAGGCTTCCAAGTTTAGATAGATAATATAAACTTTCCTGATTATGTACCTTTTTGATTAGGAGATGCACAAATACATATTTCTCTACTATTTCATTTCCCAGGAATGAGATCTTATGATTAGAGCTTAGAATTTTTCTAGGGAAATTTATTTTGACTCCTGCTATTTCTTGCTTTTTTTTTTTTTTTTTTTTGTTTTAAATTTTTTTTTTTTTTTTTTTTTTTTTTTTTTTTTTTTTTTTTTTTTTTTTTTTTTTTTTTTAGTGTTAAATCTTTTTCTTTTCTTTTTTCTTTTTTTTGAATGTTACTTGGGATTGAACTTGGACACTCTACCACCGAGCTATGTTCCCGAACTTGTTTAGTATTTATTTTGAGACAGGGTCTCATTATATTGCCCTGACTGGTCTTGAATTTCTGATCCTCCTTCCCCAGCCTCCTGTATAACTGGGATTACAGGTGTGCACCACCAAACCATGCCAAAAAATGTTAAATTTTGATGAGCCAAGAATGAGAGGGAAAGCTGAATATGAGTCTCTAAACAATATATAATTCCCACTGGAAGCATACTGGAAGCACTGAGAAAATCTCTTGAAGTGGGCTTTGCATCTTAATCTGTAGTTGAAACTAATCAGAACAGAGGTCCCAAACTTTTTCTGTAAAGGATCAGATTGTAAATACCTTACATTTTGCCAGACATATTATCTATGCCATTCGAACTAATTATCTTTGCCCTTGTATTTAGCTATAGTTAATATGTAAATGAGTAAGTATGGGTGATCTTCAGTGGATTAGATTTGACTTTCAGGCCCAGGCGGTTTGCTGAACCCGGACCTAAGATATTGACTTGAGAATTCTTAGAAATGATGCAGAGTTGCTAATCTATGTGAAAAGAAGTATGCATTTTTGTATTGGAACATTAGAAAAAGTGACAGAAGTAATCTAAGAATTTTATGAAGTTCCAACTCTTAGAAAAATCTGAAAACTTTTCTACAGAATTCTCATCTGAGATTAAAGTAGCCAAAGATTAAGGTTTTATTTTTTATTTTTTTGGTACTGGGAATTGAACCTAGGGATGTTTTATTACTCAGACACATCCCCAGTCCTTTTTATTTTTTATTTTGAGATGGGGTCTCATTTAAGTTGCTGAGGCTGACCTCATACTTGCTATTCTCCTGCATCAGCCTCCTCGGCAGCTCCTTACAGGTATGTTCCACAAAGCCTGGCTTGAAAGGTTAAATTATCTGACTGAAGTTTCAAATCAGTGTAATTTTTTGTTTTGTGGTTCTGGGGATAAAATCTAGGATCTCACACACGTTGGGTAAATGCTCTACCACTGAGCTGGCTACATCCGAGCCCAGACTCCACAATTCAACTTTTGAATGTAAAAGCAATAAAATGACTGCTGGTTTTACTTGGCTATTTGCTTATTAATTACTGTAGTCATTTCTGATGATGCATTTATTTATAGGTTTTAAAAAATTTTTCCCTCCTGAGTCTTAGAAATCAGATTGACCGGTACTTGTTCTTCTGGCATAAATATTTAATGCCTAGCAACACAGGTTTGCTTCAGAGCCAATGAAAGAGTAAGTTTTTTTTTTTTTTAAGTTTTTCTGAGATCAGAGCAGTTTAGAAATTGAAAATACGTTGAATTATGGTTTAATATTGGTTTTAAAAAATATATGTATATTTGGTACTGAGGTTTGAACACAGGGGTGCTTAACCTCTGAGCCAGATCCCTAGCCTGTTTTTTTTTCTTCAGGGCTGAGGACCAAACTCAGGGCCTTGAGCGTGCTAGGTAAGCACTCTGCCGCTGAACTAAATCCCCAACCCCTCTAGCCTGTTTTATTTTTTTGTGTTTGAGACTGGGTATCCCTAAGTTACTTTGGGCCTCACTAAGTTGCTGAGGCTGGCTTTGAACTTGTGATCCTTCTGCCTCAACCTCCCAAGTAACTGGGATTACAGGCATTTACCATCACACCCAGCTATATGCTCCGACACTCATTGTGTATGTGATGCTAGGGTTTGAACCCCCATCCTTGTGCATGCCAGGCAAATGCCATAACCACTGAGCCACCACTGCAGCCCTCAATGTTTACTTTTAATTTATTTAATAATAAAAGGCTGGGGATGTAGCTCAGTTGTGGCTTGCATACTTAGCTTGCAGTAGGCCCTTGGCTCCATCCCCAGCAGAACAAACAAAAACAATAAACCTGTTAACATAAATGACATTTGTAATGAAAATAACTTCAAAACAAAGAAAATATGAGTGGCAATTATTACATATTTGCAAACATCGTTAATGTGTAGCTTAATGGAAAACAACTGAATTCTCATATCTACTACTGCAGTAACTCTTTTGTGATACATTGTTATATTTGAAGCAAATGAAGAAAATCTGGCTGCTTACAGATATGTATTTGGAAAAGGGCAGTGTTTTAATAGACTTTTTAGATAATTGCTGATATCCTTCTTTGGTGTTAGATTGAAAGTCATCAAGTTGTAGTTTCTTACTTTTGTTTCATAAATTTTTTTTTTTTTTTTAGTGGATTATGGTTTTACAGTATTTTCTTTTCTTTTTTAACAACTTTATTTAGTTTTTCATGTGGGCTTTGTTGCTACAACACTTAGTTGTGTACGTGGTGCTGGGGTATGAACTCGGGTCCTCGCGCATGCTAGGCAAGCGCCATAACTGCGGAGCCACTGCTCCAGCCCCTTACAGTGTTTTCTTAAAGTATAATTGGCAGAGGGGCTGGAGCGGTGGCTCAGCGGTTATGGTGCTTGCCTGGCATGTGTAAATACATGAGTTCAGACCCCAGCACCTTGTGCACAATGAAGTCTCGGAGCGATGAAGGCTATGTGAAAAACTGAAAAAAACCTGATTCTTTCTTCTCTTTCTCTCACTGTCCCTCTTTCCTTTTTTTTTTAAATATATATACATAATTGGCATATATTATTACATATAATTTAAAATACCCATGAAGCTGTGAACATAGTCAAGATGGCATAGCCCTAATGATAGTAGTGTATTTTTTTTTTCTTTTTTGAGACAAAGTCTTGCTAAGCTGCTTAGGGCATCAGGTTGCTGAGGTTGGCTTTGAACTTGTGATCCTTATGCCTCAGCCTCCCGCACCGCTGGTATTATAGGTGTCCTGCCACTGTACCTGACCCTAAAGATCGTATCGTTTCATTTTGTTTCTTTTCTTTCTTTTTAAGGAGAGAGGGACAGTGAGATAGAGAGAGAAAGACAAAATCAGTTTGATTTAGTTTTTCATGTGACTTTCATTGTTCAGACATGTTGTTGTGTACGTGGTGCTGGGGTTTGAACCTGCGTACTCGCGCACGCCAGGTGTCACAATCACTGAGCAGCCGCTCCAGTCCTTAAAAGACAGTTTCTTAAAGACTAATTGAATCATGACAGTGACGTTTTCATATTTTGTTTTCATTAAGATTAGTTGGTCTCTCCTCCACTTTGAATCTTTCATCCAGGTAGGATTTTTTCATACTATGCTTTAGTCATTTGGAAAATATTTGTTCCTTAAGTTATGCAAATCTGCATATTTCAATATTCATTGTCAAAGAATCATACTTGTTAATATCTCCATTCTCAGAAAAGCCTTTTTGACTTGGGAAACTGGTAAACCTAGTGTTAAAAACAAATTTTTGAAAAAATTATAATTTTTTAAAACTTAAATTTTATGGTTAGCAATAAAAATTGTTGATTGTTTTCTTCAATATGACAGGCTACTCTTCATTTTCAAGGAAATATCTACCCAAGATTAAGTAACTTAAAAGTAACAACTGTCAGTTGTTATTTTAAGAGAAGTGTTGTTTCATAAGAAAGTGGTTGGTTCACTTTGCAGCTCAATCATGTGAATTTTCTTTCTTTCTTTCTTTTTTTTTTTTTTAAAGAGAGAGGGACAGTGAGAGAGAGAGAGAAAGAATTAATTTTAGTTTTATATGTGGCTTTTACTGCTCCAAGGCTTCATTGTGTACATGGTACTGGGGTTCAAACTCGTGTACTGGTGTGTGCCAGGCATGCTCCAGCCCCCATGTGAATTTTCTTTGGGGCAGCTATCTTACTTCCCATTTCAGTGTGTAGAATATGAAAAATTTTTATAAAAGGATTCAGACTTAATGTGTAATTTTTACGGCTATATCAAGGACATCATTAAGTGAAACTGGCTTTTTTAGTTTTAAAAAATTGGTGAGTGTGTAACGGTAAGGAATGTAGACGGTTGCTAATGTAGATTTATTGCCTCTGCTAATAAGACACCAACAGCAGTTTTGACAAAAGTTATTATTTTTTTTTAAGAGAGGGACAGTGTGAGAGAGAAAGAGAGAAACAATTTTTATTTAGTTTTTCATGTGACTTTTGTTGCTTCTAGTCATTGTGTACATGGTGCTGGAGTTTGAACCTGTGTACCCGCACATGTTGGGCAAGCACCATAACCGCCCAGCCACTGCTCCAGCTCCTACCAAGAGTTACTTTTCAATAATCAAGGATACCAATATAATGAAAGAGGCAAATAATATTTTAATATTATGAGGAAAATCGTTTTGACCTGGTGGCCCTTCTCAAAGGGTCTTGGGCATCCCCAGGAGTCTATAGGTATCACTTTGAGAACCCATGGTCTATGGAAAGAAATCTTTACTTCTTCCTTTCCAATTAAAAAAGTGAAGAAACCAAGAACTCTTTTTTGTCGTAATTTGCAACCTTAATCTCCTGTGCACACACAAACCCCACAGCATACCCAATGCCATTCTACATACTCCTTTGTTTAGTTTCCATGGCTCATTTTGACGTTCTCTTTCTCTTTCTTTTTCTTTTCTTTTTTTTGGGGGGTTACCACGGATTGAACCCAAGATCATTTAACCATTGAGCCATGTCGCCAGCCCTGCCTTTTCTTGAGACAGGGTCTCACTAATTTGCTTATAGCCTTGGTAAGTTACTGAGACTGGCCTTGAACTCAGGATCCTCCTGTCTCAGCCTCCCAGTAATCAGTTCCTGGGATTATAGGCGTATGCCATTGCGCCTGACTTCATTTTGACATCATTTTCAAGGATTATGGGGAAATGTAATTTCTTTATTTATTATTATTTTTTTCTAAAGAGAGAGGGACAGTGAGAGAGACAGAGAAAGAGAGAAACAACTTTATTTAGTTTTTCACATGGCCTCAGTTGCTCTAACACTTAGTTGTGTACGTAGTGCTGGGGTTTGAACCTGGGTCCTCGTGCTTGCCAGGCAAGCGCCGAAACCGCTGAGCTACTGCTCCAGCCCCGGAAAATGTAATTTGTAAACCACAGGTGATTTTGAAAAATTTCATCATCTCTGTTTTTACAAAATGTTGTAAGGAATGATCAGAAATATGAATTAGATTTACTGATAGGTAGGACCCAGATATTTGCATTTTTTAAAAATCATACTGCTCAGGTGGTTTTGAAACAGAGCATGATTAGGCATCTTCTGTTTTGAACCTTTAGGAAGAAAACTGGATTGCACTGAGTAGATGAGATCACCATTATCGTTTTCATATTTATTGACCACAGTGGAAGGTGATGTAACCACCATTGACTTGGTATTTCCAGCCCTCAAGCAGATTCTGGCACAGAGCAGGAGCTCACTCAATATTTCATGAATGATTGAATGAGTAATATGACTAGATTATCACACTATTTATCTGATACCAACTTTTCAAATAAATGATGACAAAGCTACCCTTAAATTATTGTTATATTAGTATGCTTATTTTATAAGTGTATATTTTAGAACTTTAAAAAATGTAAATCAGAGAATGTGGTTGTGCTATTTAAAACCTTCCAAAATTTCCTATTGTACTTCAGCTCCCAATTATAGTTTATACAATTTGGCTTATGCTTTCCTGTCTTATCTCATCTTTTGTCTTTTTCTCCTTTATTCGTTTTGTTTTAGGTTCATGGAAAGGATTATTTTTTTCTGTCAGATTTTTTCAACACACTTTGCTTGGTACCTCAGTATTCCTTCCCGAGCTCTTCTTGTGCTTTCTTAAAGGTGCCTTTTCTCTCTACATTTTTTGGAAGTACTCCCTCCCTCTACTGCACATAGGATAGCAGTTGAATAAATCATTCTACTTATTTCTTTCTTAGCACTTATCATAGTTTGAGGTTGTTAATTTGTATATTTACTTACTGTCTCCCTCTAGAATATATGCTCCATGAGAAAGTAGCCCTGCCTGTTTTGATAACTGTTATGCCCCCATAACCAAAAACAGTCCTGGTATGGGCATTTTGTAAAATTTATTAATATACATTTATTAACTAAATTGTTGAATGAGTGAAGAGAATATATGGAAGAAAATGATTTTGGTTATTCAGTAAATAGCTGAATGAATAAAGAAGTGTTATTTTTATTAATAATTAAATACTAATAAACAATTTTGTTCTATCTGGTGATTAAGTTAAATATTACATACTAGAGTTTTTGGTGTACAGAATTGCCTGTTGAATATGAAGTTTTTAATTAATAAATGAATAAATATAATTTGAAGCAGTTTTGTTAACAGTGTGATGGAGTACAACACTAATTTCTGGTGAAATGTGAGTGTGTAAGTGTAAAATCCCCTGCTGTATTTCATCATCCAATTCATTCTAGATAAATTAACCACTTTCAGTGTTAATAGTTTCTATTTTAGGGGTTTGGAAATATATAACCTATCTTCTATTTTTCAGAAGATAAATATATAACCTATCTCCTATTTCCTTTTGTTTTTTTAATCAGTTTTATTTAGTTTTTCGTGTGGCTTTCGTTGCTCCAATACTTCATTGTACATGTGGTGGTGGGGTTCTAACCATGTCCTTGTGCGTGCCAGGCAAGCACTGTAACCGCTGAGCCACCTCTCCAGGCCTCTTATTTTCATTGACAGCCAGCGGAGACCATACTTTACTGTGTTGGAAAATAGTGATACTCTCAAGTTTTAATGAGGAGTTTGATGATATTTGCTCTCATTCTAAATGATCCTAATTTCAGTACTAGTTGTGTTTATTTACTATTATTTCAGTAACCTTTTTACTTAGAAAGTAGTATTGAAAAGTTGCAGAGGAAATACAGAGTTTGTATATATCCTTCACTCAGTTTCTCTTAATGTTAACATTGTATATTACTATGATACATTTGTTAAAACTAAAAATAGTAATTGGTCACTACAGTTACCTCCAGAGTTTGATTTCACTAGTTTTTATGCTGATGTCCCTTTTCTGTTTTAGAAATCAATCCAGGATACCATGTTACATTTGATGATTGTGTCTTTAGTTTCCTTTGATCTACTTATTAAGCATTTTTGGTTTTCATGACCCAGACAGTTTTTAGGAATATTGTCAGGTATTTTACAGAATGTTCCTGAACTTGGATTTGTGAGATTTTTTTCCCCCCATGATTAGACAAAGGTTATGAGTTTTGGGCATGAATACCACAGAGGTGAAATGACCTTATGTATCAGGGTTACATGATACAAACCTACGTGAGGTTAACCTTGACTGATTAAGGTCATGAGTATTTGCCTGGTTTCTCTTTTGTACAGTCACTATTTCCAAATTTTGATTCTTTTAATATGAGTCATTGAAATTTGGAGGGGGAAACACCTATATTTATTATTTGAGTTCTTCTGTAAAGAGGATTTATCTCCCTACATCCAATTATTTATCCATTCATTTATTTATATCATATGGACTCATGTACTATGTATTTATTTTGTGCTTTGGGAGATCCCACACTCTTCCATTGCTCAGATTTTTCTAGCTTTGGTCATTCACCTTGGTTACTGCATTGCTTTGGCATACTCCTACCTTTTGCTTTTTAGCACTTCCTCTCTTACTACAAAGATGCTCTAGGCTCATTCTTGTATTTCACTTTCCTGGCTGTGTAACTTCCTTCTTCAACAATAAGAAACCTGGCTCCCGCATACCATCAACCATCCATTTACTCATTTATTCAGCCCCTGTGTATGTGTAAAGGCAGCTTAGAATTTGTGTGAAACAAATTTGCCAACTAGAGTATAAGTTTTTGTACAGTTTATTATGTCTTTGGCCTTACAGTTTCTAATCAAGTCATTGTATTCCAAAGTTAAGTAGATTTGGAAAGTTATTAAACTTTATAGTGGCTCTCCCCATCCTCTTGAGTGAGATGGTGGTCCTGTATTGTAATACAGTTAGATTCATTTGTCATCATCTGTATTCATTCTGCAATATCCACAAAACCACATAGCTTTGTTTGACTGGCTTGATTTCATTTTTATGATTTCAGTTCTTTGTGTTTGACAAATGCTGTCTGTATTAAAAATTTTTTTGTGTCATTTCTTTTAGATGTCATTGTGTCTATTTGTATCAGTCTTGCTTCTTCCTTCTGAATTTTTGCTATTTATCTATTGGGTGTTTAGAAAATAAATTGATTAAAATTAAGTGAAATAAGACTTGCATTATTCTCTGGAATAAAATGTGTGGTTTCCAATGTAGAAATAGACACTAATTGCAGATGCCTTTCTCTTTTTTGGCTTCATTTGGTAAAAACATTTGAAATTTGGGTACAAGATTGATATTACAATGTTTTAGGAAATTAGGCCAGATGTAGCAAGAAAGTACATGTGGTGACTATTTTTAACATCTCAATATATGTCTTTCACACTGCAAGTGAGATAATACATAGTTTTGGGTATAAGGCAGAGAGATAGTTTTAGGTTACCTTAAGTAATAGAGATTTACAATGGGAAAGTAAAGGACACAAATCCCAATTGCTGCATAGTAAGGTGGAAGAGTGTGGTTTAGGAAACAAGGGAGCTCTCACTCTGCTGCTCTTGCAGTGGTTCTCAGGGTCTATGTTAAGAATAGTCCGTGGGTTGGATCTGTGCTCCATGAGTGGGGCATTCTGGCCTTGTGCATTGTTTCTCAAGTTCTAGAGGTGAACCTGATGAATACTTTTGCTCTAGTGCTTTTATGTTAGGCAGTTCAAGGTCTGCTTCTTTTGAATTGGTGCTATTGACTAAAACTCTGTGAGGAGCCTGGTTTGGTGGCTTATGCTTGCAATCCTGATTACTCAAGAGACCTTATTCAAGGTAAGAGGATCACAAATTTAAGGCCAGCCTGGGCAACTTATTAGGAAGACCCTGTCTCAATAAAATTTGGGGCAACAACAACAACAAAAAAGCCAACAAAAAAGCTGGGGTTGTAACGTATTGTACAGTGCTTGCCTGGCATCTATAAGGCCAATGGGTTCAATTCCCAATAAAGAAATAAAACAGCCACCTCCCACAAAACTTTTAACTGTCAGTTTTCTGTTTTCGAAAAATATTTCAAAGTATTACTTTGGGTGTTTGGGCATGTAGGTTAGTGGGGAGTATATGTTAAGTGCCAGATCCTGGACCCTAGCAATGCAGGAGGAAAAAAAAAGAAAAGAAAAAGAAAAGTATAAAAATAACTCACTTAACCTTTCTGGAAACACTTTATCCACCAGTTTATCCATCATGTGGTATGAAGTATATTAATAACGATTGCTTTCTACATACTAATTTATCAGGAAATATTTGCTAAGTACATGGTATCTTTTCACTAAGAATTGTGGGAAGTGGGAAATAAGAACAAATGAACCCTCACTAAAATTCAAATGAATCAATACTAGGAGGTTCATTCAGTATCCATTGTTATTATTGTTGTGATATTGGGTGCTCTACCACTGCATTGTATTATAAGATGTTTAAATTTTTTTTTTTTTTTTTTTAAATTTTGAGACAGAGCTTTACTAAGTTGCTGAGACTGGCCTCAAACTTGTGATCCTTCATCCTCAACCTCCTGAGTCACTGGGATTACAGGCATGTGCTTGTAATCAACCACCTACTTAACCCATTCCAATGGATCATTACACTGGTGAGGTTAAGATTTGGGTGACCCAGTCATTTCACCTCTAAACTTCCTTGTATTGTTTCACACATGAACTTTGAAGGACACCCCAAAATCTAAACCATAAAATATCATCCCTCATGATTTCATAATTTTTGATGATTTCCTAAAAAATGTGACATATTTTACTTCATACATACTGTTATTGAGTGTGAAACCTCATTGGAACATCATTTAGTATTAGTAAACTTTTTTTTTAGAGAGACAGCGAAAGAATCAATTTTATTTAGTTTTTTATGTGGCATTCTTTGCTCTTATTATACTTTGTTGTGTATGTGGTGCCAGGGTTCAAACCCATGTCCTTTCTTGCACATGCCAGGCAAGTGCCCTAACCAGGGAGCCACAATTCCAGCCCCTCATGTTAGTAAACTTTTAGCAACAGTGAAGAAAAATAAACATTAAAGATGATTCTTATATTAAATGTTAGGATTTCAGTGTGTGTTTTTTGTTATACATCAATAGCAAGACTTTTTTTGGTAAATAAATATTTTGTAGAAAGGCAAGACTGAGAATGTGATTCTATAGGCAAAGTACTGCTTTATGAAAAATTTCAGAAACAATGTGTAAAGTGAAGTCTGGTCATAATAAGTTATGTTTTTTTTGGAAACATTTTGTCAGACAGAAAATGCTGATGAGCAAGGGGACAAATAGGGTGACTAATGGTATCCAGTATTTGAGACTTTTCTCAAACTAAGAATATTTTGATATTAGAAGGTGATATTAAATGAAAGAAGTTCTTATCTCAAATTTAGGATCATAGGACTTCTGGATTCTCTTAAATAATTACAGCCAACATTTACTGAGTCCTTACTATTTGCCAGGTATTTGCACTTTCACTTCTCTTCAAATACAATGATCATATGAAAATATTGAGGCTTAAATTTTTCAAGGTCATACAGTTTGTACTGGTGTTTTTAACCAGTTGACCTCAAGGTTGGAGCTCTTAATCACTATAATCACTATTCTGTACTGCTTCCCATTCAAGACTTTTTAATACATTAGCATCCTAGATTATTAATCATTTGTTTATTTGAAATTAAAATGTTAGGAAATAATTTAATTTGTGATATTTTATTTTGTGTAGTTTCATAGTGTAATCTAAGTATAAGCAAAATACAAGAAAATCCTCAAATATGTAAAGATTTTTAACAGTGCATATTGAATAAACTATATATTACATGTGATCAAACATTTAGGTCTTTTTTTTTTTTTTTTTGGTTACCAGAGATTAAACCCAAGGGCACTTTGTCATTGAATTATATCCTCAGCCTTTTTTATTTTTTGTTTTGAGACAGGATCTCACTCACTTAGTTGCTGAGGCTGGCTTTGAAATTCTGACCCTCCTGTCTCAGCCTCCTGAGCCACCACACCTGGCTTGACCATATACTTTTGTAAATAAAACACATTTTCAAGCATAAGAACCTTTAAACTTTCAGTGTCTCCCCATTGTCTCTGCCTGTGTTGAACACAAGCATACTCTTAGTCTAGGCTTTAAGGGCTCACTTATTCCACCTTTCCAACTATATAGGCCTTTGTTTCATGTAACTAGAATTGTCATTTCCACTTTTCTGCTTTTGTTCATGTCTTCCTTCTATTTGGAACTCTGCCATCTTTTGCTTCGTTGATCAGCTCTCTAGTTTAACACAAGTCCCTTTTCCTTATCAATGTTTTCCCCTTTTCTGAACTTTCAATAACTTATTAAGCACTGTATATTTCCTACTTGGTTGTATTGTTTCTCCACCAATATCAACATTTATTTTTTTAAAGAGAGGGACAGAGAGAGAGAGAGAGAGAAAGAATCAATTTTATTCTGTTATTTTTTAAAAGAGAGGACAGTGAGAGAGACAGAGAAGAAATTGATTTGTTGAACAATCAAACATGCTTCCAATGAAACAATATATTTATATTCTGAAAATTAGATTTACCCCCTAGAGCCCACCTAATTATCCATCTTTGTCCCTCCCCCTCCTTCCCAATACATCTCTGTGAAGGCCTTAGGTTGTGTGTCACTACACCTTTTCAGCGTTTAATACATCAGAGTTGACCACCTTTTATAGTGGTCAGGGTTTAGCTCCAGCCTCCACAGATGAGTGAAGGCATTCGACCCTTGGTTCTCTGGGTTATGCTGACTTCACTCAGCATGATTTCTTCCCTTGCCATCCATTTACCTTCAAAGGCTGCAATATCATTGTTTCTAATTGCTGTGTAAAATTCCATGATATATATGTACTACAGTTTTTGGATCCATTCATCCAGTGAGGAACATCTGGGTTGTTTCTATAATTTAGCTGTTGTAAATTGAGCTGCTATGAACATAGATTTTGCTGTGTCACTGTAATGTGCTGATTCTAAATCCCCTGGGAGAGAATCAATTTTTATTGAGTTTTTTCACATGGCTTTCGTTGCTGCCACACTTAGTTGTATATGTGGGTGCTGGGGTTTGAACCTGTGTACTGGCGCATGCTGAGCAAGTGCCATAACAGCCAAGCCAGTGTAACAGCCGAGCACTGCTCCAGCCCTTTATTATTAGTTTTTCATGTGGCTTTCGTTGCTCCAATAATACTTCCTAGCATTCATGGTGCTGGGGTTTGAACCTGTGTCCTTGCGCATGCCAGGCAAACATCGTAACTGGTGAGCCACTGCTCCAGCCCCCAACATAAACATTTTGATGGGAAATGACTGTCATTAGTGCCATGCACACGAGGTCTCAGTATTTGCTTGCTGATAAAAAAAAAAGAGGGTAAACTGTATATGTACTGTCAGTAATACTACTTTGTTTTTTTTTTTTAAGAGTGAAGGACAGTGAGAGAGAGAAAGAGAATCAACCTTCATCTTCATCTAGTTTTTCATGTGGCTTTCGTTGCTCACACACCTCATTGTATACCTGGTGCACAACCTGTGTCCTCACGCATGCCAGGCAAGTTCTGCAACTGCTGAACCACCCCTTCAACCCCAGTAATGGTGTTTTTTAAATAAATATTTTCATTTTCTTCATCTTGTCTCATAATACCTTTTAAAAAATTTGGGGCTAGAGTGGTGGTGGTGGCGGCTCACAGGTTATATAGCGCTTGCCTGGCATGCATAAGTACGTGGGTTCAAACTCCAGCACCATGTACACAACGAAGTATCCAAGCAACAAAAGCCATGTGCAAAACTAAATAAAATTGATTCTTTTTTCTCTTTCTCATTATCCCTCTCTTTAAAAAAACTTTAAAAAAAATTAGTGTCTCTAATTATACATAATAGTGGGGTGTGTTGTGACATATTCATATATGTATTGTAATGTAATTTGCTTCATTTCTTTCCCCAGTATGTCCCCTGATCCCCTTCCTCTACTCTGTTAGTTTCCCTTCTTTTTGTTTTTCAATTTGTGCAGTTTAGTCATAAAAGTGGGATTCATTGTGCTGTATTCATAAAGCTTGTAGCACAATTTTGCTGATTTCATTCCTTTGTATGTCCTTTTGCTCCCTTCCTCATTTCTGTCTCAATCCCCTTCCTCTACTGTTCTCCCTTCTATTTTCATTAGATTCTGCCTTTTTTTTTTTTGCTACGCTATTCTGGGGATTAAATACAGGGCTGTGAGCATGCTGAGCCAGCCCTGTACTACTGAGGCATACCCCTCAGCTCAATACCCTCTCACTGTTTGTTTAATGCTTTTTTTCTCTTTAGCTTCCACATAGTAGAGAAACCATTCAACCATTGACTTTCTCAGCATGCTTATTTCACTTAGCATGGTGTTCTCTAGTTCCATCCTTTTACCAACAAATGACACAATTCCATTCTTTTTTTTTTAATTTTTATTTTTGAACAACCTTACAAGATTTTAACAAAATAATATAAAATGTGTATATATTCTGGATATTGCAATTACCCCCAGGAGTGCCCCCCCCCCATTACCCTCCCTTATCCCACCCTTCCCCTTCCCACTATATCTCTAAAAAAAGTAATAGGTTGTAAAGCATTACATCTTATCTGGATTTAACACATGCTAATAGACCAACTTTCTCATTGTCCAGGGTCTAATCCCCACCTCCACAGATGAGTGGAGACAATCGACCCTTAGATCTCTGGGTTAAGCTGATTTTACTCATCATGATCTCTTCCATTGGCATCCATTTACCTTCGAAGGCTGCAATATCATTGTTTCTAATTGCTGTGTAATATTCCATGGTATAAATGTACCACAGTTTTGGATCCATTCTTCCAGTGAGGGACATCTGGGTTGTTTCCATAGCCTAGCAATAGTACAATTCCATTCTTAATGACTGAGTAGAACTCAGTTGTGTATACATATACACCACGTTTTCTATATCCATTTATCTGTTGGCAAACACCTAGGCTAGTTCCATAATTTGGCTATTATGAATTGTGCCTCAGTAAACATTAGAATGTATGTAATGCTGTAGTTTGCTGATGATTTTAGTTCATTTGGGTAAATATTAAGGAATGAATAGCTGGGTCATATGGGGGTGCCATTTCTGGTCTCTTTAGGAATCTCCATACTGATTTTCATAGTGGTTATACTAATTTGCAGCCCCTCTAACAATGCATGTTTTCTTTTTTACCCACATCCTTGCTAGCATTTATTATTCATTATAAGTGTTATGTTTATAATCTGAAAATTTATATACACTTGTGAAAGATTTTGGTATTGAATTTCATTGGGAAAAATGTTGGTGCTCTAAAAGAAAAGTTGTATTTTGTGTTGATCTGCATAAATAGCAAGAATATTTATGGTTGTATTAATATTTAATACTGTATTTAGAAATGGTTATTCTTGATGTTTGGCTTATTTAATTGTACTTAAAAGCAATTTTCTTATATCTTTATTGGTTTTGAAAATATATTACTTATAGGTCCAAATTATGTGTTCTTTCTAAATTTGAAATGTACCTGAGGAAAACTTAAAAGTTCAGCCTATCTGTGCTATTCATTAGTGTTTTTCTACCTTCAAGTCTATTTAAAAAATTTCAACTGAGAGAATTTGCTTTCTTATTTACCACTTTATCTTCCCCTTACTCAGTGTTCAGTTGTTGAACACTAGTTTCGGAAAAATGTATTAAAAGAAATTAAAATGAGCTATCATAAATGTAGTTGAAGAAATGATAAATGTTTAACCTGATTTAAATAATACATAATGTATACATATAACATTATATAATATCCCATTAATAAGTACAATATATGGTTTTTATGTATCAATTAAAAATTTCAAAAAATTAAAAATAGGGCTTAGATTTATCTTATTCACAGTTTATAGGCCACTTTTAAGTGAGTTCTTTTGTTATTGTCTCTGTATTTTTAATATATGAGTATGTGGTTTTAGTAATTTTTACAAATGTGACTTGTTAGCACTAATGCTAGGTCATTATCATCACAAAATTTGACGTTTTCAGCATTTGGATTTTTGCCACATTTGAATGTATCTGGGAGTTTAGGCTTCTTCCTTACCTCACCATTGCAGTGTACTTGTTTCTGGAATTGATTCTCTAGAGACTGTTAAGGCAAATACACTGTTTTTTAGTAATCAGCCCACATGGAGAGTGGAAGAAAAGAAATTAGGGCACTACTACTGTTTTCTAGATACACGCTATTGGGCATGGAAGCTAAGTACTCTTGAGATTGGGGTGGTACCTCCTGTGTGTCAAGTAGATAGCACATGGAGGAGTATGGGCTTTCGCTTGACTGGTCCCTGAAGGAAACTGTTGTTTATCATTTCCTGCTGACTCCTCTCCCTGTCACCCAGATATGGAGAGGAGAATTTTCTTCAAGCTCCAGTACTTACTAAAGGAGCTTTGTTGCATGATACATAATTAGGTGCCATTATACATTTAAAAAGCATTAAAACTTTTCATAGTAGTTTTTCTTTTCTGTTGCAGACTATTTAAATAGGAAAACTTAATTTGTTATGGTGTTCCTTTATGTTTTAAGAAAAAAAAATCAGACTTTTTTTTTTTTTTTTTAAAGATTGAGGGAAAGACAGAAAGAGAAAGAGAAAATCAATTTTGTTTATTTTTTCATTTGGTTTTTGTTTCTCCAACACTTAGTTGTGTATGTGGTGCTGGAATTTGAGCCTGGGCCCTCACACGTGCCAGGTGCAAGTGCTTTAACTACTGAGCCACTGCTCCAGCCCAATCCCTTAGAACTTTTCTGCCCTTACTACTAATGTCTCTTACTGGTGATCATTGTTTTATTTTTCTGTTTGACTTGCAACGTTATAAGTAAAAGATTGAATTGGTTTAGAATAACATCAGAAGGCATACTGTCTGTAGATGTTTGTTTGTTTGTTTCTTTTTCTTTTCTTTTTTTTTAAAGAGAGAGAAGGACCGTGAGAGAAAGAGACAAAGAGAGAATCAGTTTTATTTAGTTTTTCATGTGGCTTTCATTGCTCCAGCACTTCATTTTTGTAAGTGGTGCTGGGGTTTGAACCTGTGTCTTCACGCATGCCAGGCAAGCGCTGTAACCACTGCTCCAGCCCTTGTCCATAGATGTTTCTTAAGTTTATTGGTGTTTTGTAGATTGAGATTCTAGATGAGAAAACAAACTATGCACATGCAAATGTTTTAATTTTTAGTTAGTAGCAAATTTGAGTAATTTGAAAAGTACAGAGTACCTTGAATATTCATTACATAAGTCATCTTTATGGTGTGTATAATGTGGTTTTCTCACACAATCATGTTTTGAATGTTGTGATTTTTCAATTAATATATTAAGTGAAATTAAATATCTTTATTTATTTTAAAAGAGAGAAGGACTGAGAGAGAGTGCACGTGAGAGAATCAATTTTATTTAGTTTTTCACATGGCTTTTGTTGCTCCTGAGACTTTGTTGTGCACATGGTACTGGGGTTTAACTTGCAAATTTGTGCATGCTGGGCAAGCTCCTTATCTGCTGAGCCACTACTACATTCCCCAATATTACATATTTAAATTGTTAATTGAAAATCATATGATAAGTTACCTTAGTTTCTTTGTTGAGTGTCAGGCAAAACATGATAAGTGCCTGAATTTTGGTACTACAGAGCAAGTTAATATGTTTTGTGGAAATGCAGGGTACTAAATATATACAAAAGATTGGAGGTAGAGGGAGAGGTAGCAGTTTCTTTAACTGATTTTTCATATTTATATTTATGAGCATACGTAAGCTGAAAGTCTGTCTGAATTGTCTTTTTTGTTTGTTGGTTATTTTAAGATGGAAGTTCATAAAATGTAAATTAGTTCATAAAATGTAAATTAGCGATTTTATCTTTTTTATTTAGATTTTGCCCAGGCTGGCCTTGAATTTATGACCTTACTGCCATAGCCTTTCAGGTCACTGAGATGACAGGTATGTTCCCCTACAGACCTTCCTTACTTTGAGTGCCATTTTCATCAGGGAGGTAAAATTATACAGAAAGTAAGTCTATTTTGTAATTAATCTGAGCTACTTTTTGGAGGACTTGTCACTGAACAGTTTGGTTACCAGCAGAATGGAAGCTGTCTGTTACAAAACTGAAGAATTCACTACCAGGATATGTCTATAATACCATAAATCTGTTCATACTATTAAGAATAGTTAGTAGTAAGAGGTTAAGAGATTTCCAGATCAGGAGATAACATGAGAGCTCATGAGCAGAGTTGGCAATCCCAGGTTAGAAGGTGTTTTCCATTAGCCCCCTCTGGGGCCCCTTGGTGTTAGTTGAAACCAGTAGGAGCTGGAGTCTGCAGATTCACCCTGTTGCTAACTGATGCAGAATCACATAGTAGGATTATGTCATAAAGGGGAATACCTGAAACTGTTTAAACGATTTGAGATGATTTTGTGGATTGACTGCTTAAAAGATATTTAAGGCTTAGAGGAGGAAAAAATCTTTGATGAGTTGCTATTTTTTCCTGGGTCTTGGCCTGATGCACGTGCACGCGTGCACACACACACACAATTTTCATCATTTAAACAATCATTTATTATTATTATTATTATTATTATTATTATTTTGTGTTTCAGGGCCTTGAAACAGGACCTTGTACATGCTAGGTAAATGCTCTACCACTGAGCTACACATCTAGCTCTCATTTCATTTTTTTTCATTTAATTTTTTTTAATAGATAAAAAAACTGGCTTAGAGAGGTTCATGGCTCTAGAACTCCTGAAGAGATTCTTCTTCTTTTTTTTCTTTTTTAAAGAAAGGGACAGTGAGAGAGAGAGAGAGAGACAGAGAGAATCAATTTTTATTGAGTTTTTCACATGACTTTCATTGCTCTGAGACTTTGTTGTGTACATGGTGCTGGGGTTTGAACTTGTGTACTTGCACATGCCAGGCAAGCGCCGTAAGCCACTGCTCCAGCCCCGAGATTATTCTTCTTCCTCCTCCTCTTCCTCCTCCTCCTCCTCCTCCTTCTCCTCTCTCCTCCCCGCCTCCTCTTCTTCTTCTTCTTTTTAGAGAGTGAGAGTGAAAGAGAATAAGAGAGAATCACTTTTATTTATTTTCTCATTTGTCTTTTGTTCCTCTGACACATAGTTGTGTATGTGGTGTTGGGATTTGAACCTGGGTCCTTGTATATGCCAGCAAGTGCTCTTAAGTGCTAAGATACTGCTCCAGCCCCCTCCCCTGGAGATTCCTTTTTTCCCCCACAAAGAGAGAGGGACAGTGAGAGAAAGAATCAACTTTAGTTTTTCATATGGCTTTCATTGCTCAGACACTTTGTTGTGTATGTGGTGCTGGGGTTTGAACTCATGGACTCATGCATGCCAGGCAAGTGCTGAAATTGCTGAGCCACCACTCCAGACCCTCTCCTAGAGATTCTTATTCAGTCTTTCTGAAGGGTTATCCATTTGGGGTCTGAAATTCTGTTAGCACAGTGGTTGGATTCTGTTGTAGTTGGCTTGGCGCTGGTACTCACACAAATTCAGAATCCTGACTCTTATTCTTAGTTGGCAATGGTGTGTTTTGATCCCTATTGTATAAGTATCCTGGTCAAGTCCTCATTTTTCTAAGACTTC
>PVKS010007245.1:0-73988 GCA_004027875.1 Aplodontia rufa | reverse complement strand
ATAATAGACTAATTTCTATAGAAAACAGAACCCCAGCACTTGAAGAAAGAACTTCTGACAATGAGGACAGACTGAGCAAGCTAAAGCTCACAGATGGCAAAAAAGAAAAAAAACTCACAGAACACAAACATCTTTAAAATTTCTGGGATGAAATGAGAAGAAGCAATCTAAGAGTAATTGGGATACAGGAAGAAATTGAAACACAAACAAATGAGATACGGAACATTCTCAAGGAAATTGCTAAAGAATGTTTTTCCTATATAAAAATGTAGTCAGATATGCTCATCCAGGAAGCTTATAGGACACTCTATAGGCCAAATCAAATGAGAAGTTTACCAAGTCACATCATAATCAAAATGTATAATAAGGAACTCAGGGAAAGAATATTGAAAGCAGCAAGGGAGAAACCCCAAATCACATTCCGAGGCAAACCAATAAGAATTACATCTGACTTTTCAGTTCAGACTCTGGAAGCAAGAAGATCATGGGACGAGATCTTTCAAAGCCTGAGTAAACACAACATGCAGCCAAGAATACTATACCCAGCAAAACTCAGCTTCAAATTTGAAGGGGAAATAAGAACTTTTCGTGATAAGAATAAACTTGCAGCATTTGTGAACAGAAAGCCAGCATTACAAAGAATCCTCAAAAATAAACTCCAGATAGAAGAACAAGCTAATATTCCTCAAAACCCACAAACATGAGGAAATTCAATAAAGGTACATGCTATCAATAGACAACTAAGACAGCACAGAATTTACAAATAAAACACAATGAATATGAACCACAACCGCATAACAATATTAACGCTGAATGAATGGCCTCAATGCACCAATCAAAAGACAAAGACTACCAGATTGGATCAAAAAACAAAATACAATAGTGTTTTGCCTGTAGGAAAGCCCCTTTATAGTCAGTGACACCCACAGATTAAGGGTCAAAGGTTGGGAAAAAAAACTACCAGGCATATGGCCCAAGAAAGCAAGCTGGAGTTGCAATTCTTATATCTTATAAAGTGGATTTAAAACATAAATTAATCAGAAGAGGTAAAGAAGATCACTACATCCCAGTAAAGGGAACTATACAACAGGAGGAAATAACCATTGTAAATATATACTCCCTAAACACCAATGCTCACAACTATGTGGAAAAAATACTCCAAGATATAAAACCACTTGTGGACCTCAACACATTAGTACTGGGTGACTTTAACACTCCTCTCACCAATAGACAGATAATCAAAGCAAAGAAACAATGAAGAGATCTCCAGTCTAAACAACACAGTAAATCAGACTTAACAGACATCTACAGAATATTCCACCCCAAACTGGCAGAGTATACCTTCTTCTCAGCAGCACATGGATCCTTCTCCAAAATACATCATATTCTAGTTCACAAAAGAGATTTCAGCAAATATTAAAAAGTAGATGTCATTCCATGTATCCTAGCAGATCATGATGCCATGATCCTAATAATTAATAGTAAAAACTATGGCACAAAACACACATATGTGGAGATTGGAATAACACCCTATTAAATGAAAAATGGATCCAAGAAGACATGAGGACAGTAACTAAGGAATTCTTAGAAGAGAATGAGAATGAAGACACAACATATTGAAACCTCTGGGAAAGCATGAAAGCATTCTTAAAGGGAAAATTTATTGCACCAACTGTCCACATTAAGAATCAGGAGAGATCCTGATTCTTAATAAGCTTGTGCTCCAACTCAAATCTCTACAAAAGGAAGAACAGTCTAATCCCAAAACCAGAAAAAGACAAGAAATAATTAAGATCAAAGCTGAAATCAATAAAATTGAGAAAAAATCAATAAAAAGAACTAATGAAACAAAGAGCTGGTTCTTGGAAAAAATAAATAAAATTGACAGACCTGTAGCTAATCTAACTAAATAAGGAGAGAATAAAAGTAAATTAAAAAAACAACAAAAAAGGGATGATCACCACTACTGACCTCATTGAAATAAAGAGATGATCGGAACATATTTTGAAATTATTTAATACTGAAAATAGATATTGCAGAAGATCTGAGATGATGGAAAGATGTTCCATGCTCTTGGTTAGGCAGAATTAATACAATTAAAATGGCCATTCTGCCAAAAGCACTGTACAGATTCAATGCAATCCCCATCAAGATTCCAATATCATTCTTTGTAGATATAGAAAAAGCAATTCTCAAATTCATATGGAACAAAAAGAAACCCAGAATAGTCAAAACATTACTAATCAAGAAAGATGAAACAGGTGGTTTTGCAATACCAGATCTAAAATTATTCTATAGAGCTATAGTATTAAAAATGGCATGGTATTGGTATCAAAAGATGAATGAAGACCAAACAATCTAATCCATAAAGAGGCCAGAGAGCTAAACTGAAACTTCTCAACAGAGGACATTGATCAAGCCAATGAATACACAGGAAAGTGGTCTATATCACTGACAACCAGAGAAATGCAAATCAAAACTACATTAAAATTTCACCTCACTCCAGTCAGACAGGGAAAGATGAAAAATACAAACAATAACAAATGCTGCATGTGTTGTGGGGAGATAGGGATACTAGCACACTGTAGGTGGAATTGCAGACTGGTCCAGCCACTCTGGAAAGCAGTGTGGATCCACTGCTTTAAATTTAAGTTTGGATCCACGATATAACCCAGCCATCCCTCTTCTGGGTATATTCCCAGAGGAGTTAGAATCAGCACATTATAGCAACATAGCAAAATCCATGTTCATAACAGCTCAATTTACAATAGCTAAATTATGGAACCAAGCCAGATGCCCTTCACTGGATGAATGGATCCAAAAGCTCTGGTATACATATATACACAATGGAGTTTTACTCAGCTATTAGAAAAAATGATATTGTAGCTATTGAAGGTGAATTGATGGCATTGGAAGAAATCATGCTGAGTGAAGTTAGCCAAAACCAGAGAGTCAAGGACCAAATGGTATCCCTCATTTTTGGAGGCTGGACCTAAACTCAGGCTTGGGAGTAAAGTAGACAAACTGACGTATTAGAACCATAGAACAAAAATGCAAAATGTTAGTATTTAGGAGAAACATTTGCAAGATACTTCATAAGATATTTGAACAAGCTATGCTGCATACCTGTACAAAAACATAACTGTTTAATCACATTATCAAATATTTTGAAGAATAACAAGGGATGATAGGAAGGGAGGAAAAGGGGAAATGTTGGAACTGAGATAAAGCAAGGTACATTCCAAGCAGTTATAAATGCTGCTGTGTATGCTGTGTATACTAATGTCATATATATATCTATATAAAATAAATGTTCTTCATATGTATAAGAATTATGTCACTGTATTTGGGTTTTTTCAGGAATAATATAGGACTCAGAAGAAAGGCAAAGGATCAGGGGATGGGAGGAGGGAGGTAGAGGGGTGTGGGGGATAATATTGAACAAATTGTATTGCTGATTTGTGTTCATCTAGGACTATGTGACAATTAATCCCATCATTATGTAAAAATATACTGCACTAACAATATATATTATATATATAATATATATTTTATAAATTTTATGTTATATTATACATACATATATATGTATGTATGTATATTTAGAAAGAACCACAGCGTTCCTTTCTTTTTCCACTTCTTGACCATCACAAATTGAAGAGTTTCCTCTGCCACTTGCTCCCTCCACAATGTGTTGTGTCATCATAGGCCCAAAAGCAATGGGGCCAATTAGCCATGGACTGAAACCTCCAAAACTCTGAGCCAAATTTAGCCTTTCCCTCTTATAAGTTCATTATCTCAGATATTTTTTCACAGTGATGCAAAGCTAGCTAGAAACAGTATGAAACATCTAGTTCTCTCCTGCTGCCTCCTTCAGCCCTGTCCATAGTGATGTAAAGAAGTAATTTTGATTGTGTGAAGAAATTTTGTGGGATGGAAGATATAGCTCCATGAAAAAATGTTTGCCTAGAATGTATGAGGCCATGGGTTCAACCTCAGCATCAACCACCCCAACCAGAAAAAAAAGTCATTTTGTTACAAAGTTCAATAACTTTAATTGTATGATTCTTTGAATCCAAACTCTACCAGTATTACCAGTATCTGTATGAGCTTAGACAAACTGGCCCCATTAAGTCTCAGTGTTCTCCCCTGTAAAATGGCAATAATAATAATTCTTTTTCAGAAGTGTGGAAAGGGTTAAATGGAAGTTACTGAGCTCCTAGTAGATGACTAAGTGCTAATATTAGTCCAGGTCATATTACTATCCACATTTAAAGAGACAGCAATAAGGGAGGAAGAGGACATGGAATAGTGGAATGCCAGGTGTACTAAACACAGCATGGGAATTTGAACTCCGTTAATGCTAAAAGGTAAGCTGTCCTTTTCAGCTTTGCCACCTTTGCCCCAGACGACCAGGTCAACACAAGGAAAGTAGCCATGGCAACATGACAGCCATGAAGTGTTTGTCAATTAACGTGAGGCTTTCAGGAGACAGCAAGAATTTCTGACTTGCTCAGGTTTTCGGCCTGATGTAAGCCAAAATTCTGAAATTGCATGAGGTTTGGGAAGTCTCCTGGTTTCATGTGAGTTGATATTTGAATAACAACAGCAAGTTGCATCTGGTAATGCCTACAAGGGACTGGCACTGAGCACCTGGCAGATAGTAGTAGAGTTTCTGTACTGAAGTGATCTGACCTTAGAGGCCCTGAATGCTGCTGCCTGGGGATGGCACAGGCTCTGAGTAACCTGAGCCACCAGACAACTATAGGCATCAGAGCACTGCCATTAGTGCTTGGCTCTAAAACCTGAACATGCTAGGATCCAAATCTCAGCTTTAGCACTTAACATCTGTTATGATTTAGATATGGGGTATCCCCCAAAATTCCTGTTAATGCAGGAACATTTGGAAGTTAAATGATTGGATTGTGAGAGCTGCAACCTAATAAGTCTTAGGTGGTAACTGTAGGAAGGTGAGGCATGTCTGGAGAAGGTGGGTTACTGGGGTCATCCCTCAGAAGGCTGAATTTTCCTTGAAGCCCCTTCAGTGCTCTAGCTCTCTCTCCCCCTCTCTCTCCCACCCTCTCTCTTCCCAGCCCCTCTCTCCTGGTTGCCATGTGGGGAGTAGCTTCCCTTCACAGTGCCCTTCCTCCATGATGTACTACCTCACTTCAGGCCCAGAGCAATTGGGGTTAGTCATCTATAGCCTGAGACCTCTGAAATCATGAGCCCCACATAAACTTTTCCTCCTCTGAATTTTTCTTATCAGGTATTTTGGTCACAGTGATGGAAAAACTGACTGAAACATCATCTTTTCAATTTTGGGTAAACAATTTAAATTCCTTATCTTGGTTTCTTCATTCTAAAACAAGGGTTATAAAGTAATTATGCTGTAGAGTTGTAGTGAGTATTTAAAATATATTAAATGCGATAATATTTCTAAAGGGCTTTAGGAAATGCCTAGCACATTTCTAGCACTCAATAATGGCTACCTAATTTAAATTGGAAATCTGGTGGACAGGTTATACAGATTGGCAAAAAAAGAGAGTAACTAACGATATATTGTAAATGTTCTAGATGTGTTTATTTCTTATGGTTGCTTTTGCAAATTATCACTAACAAAAGCAATTGGAAGGTAGGTTGAAAGCAATAGAAATTTATTTTCTCACAGTTCTAGAGGCCAGAAGTCCAAAATGAATGTCAGTAGATCAAAAGCATGGGGTTAGCAGAGCCACATTCCCCCTGGAGCAGCTAGGGAGAATCCATTTCTTGCTTCTTCAGCATCTGGTGGTAGACAGATGACATTGTCTCAGATTGTGATCACATCATTACAATATCCACAGTTACATTACCTTCTCCTCTTCTGCCTGTATCAATCTCCCTTGTCTTCCATAAAGATATTTAATTATGGCACCTAAGTTTTGCCCCAATAACCCAGTTTAACCTCTCCATCAAAAGCCATTAACTTAGTCACATCTATAAGCCCTCTTTTCCAAATGACATAATATCTAAAAGTCCCAGGGATTAGGCCTGATGTCTTTAGAGGCCATTAATTCAGCCTACCATACCAGTTAATATACTATGCATATACACTATTCTAGTAAATATACCATACTGTAAGACATAGGTGAAGATGAAATTATAAGAAGGGAATATAGAATACAAAACTCTAGGAACCATAAACTTACAACAGGGAAGCAAAGGAAGATGATCTATCCTGGGGAAACGTGGAAAACAAACAGCTGGAGGAGGATAGGAAGTGGGGAGGAGGGGCATCTGAAGACTCCAGAAGTGCAGTGAGTTTCACAAAAGACAGTGTGCTCAAAACATTTCACAGTCAAGGGGAGGGTGGAGAAGAAATTGCTGGGTGGGTATGATTAGTAGGAAGAATATCAAAGTGGATTCACTATCATGGGAAAAAGAAAGCCACATTGTGGTAGATTGAGGATGGATGGACCTCTGTGTGCACTTTGAGTTTAGGGAGAGAAAAACAGTGCAAACACACATCTTGACTAGCTATTCCTCTTCCTCCTCACTCTCATGTCTATTTTTTTTGGAATACCAACACTAAAAGCTCATTGACGGCCCTGAACTTCCCAAGGTGGACATGACACATGATTACAAGAGAAAGGTACTGCCTCCTTCCTGTATAAATATGTTTGCTCTTCAGCTTCTAAGAGAGGTCAGTGAAAAAGGTTTATTTATTGTTACTCAGTTTTCTCTCTCTCAAAACTATTCATGATTAGTCAAGTAGAGATAGTTTTGGTAATTATACTCTTGATATTGTGAAAAAGACTCTAAATGTTGAAGTAAATAGCTTAATTTTTTTCTAACAGAAAAACATTATTAGTTATTCAACAATCAATGTGGATCACAAGTCATGGACTAAGCATTATATTAAGGATAATATAAGATTAAGATAATATTAAAATAAAAAGATAATATTAACAACTAACATTTTAGTGTATTTTATATAATGATCACTGACTTAAATGTTTTATTTATCAATATATATTCAAAAATTTGGTTAGAGAGGATATGCTAATTTGATACCAGTATTATTGACCAAATTTTATAGAAGTAGGAACTAAAGTGGAAAGATAAAGAAAAATCCCCAAGCAAGGAAGCATGAAGCAACAATTAACTCAGTGGTCAGTCTTGGGACTTGTCCTCTGTACCACTATGACATACTTTTTTTCAACATCGGTAAGAAAAATGTCTCTAACATTCTTTTTAAGGGCAGAAGCATACAAATGAGTATTATTTCAAATTTATTTAACAAAAGTTAGGTTTTGCTTTTTAGAAAATCTCATAATGCTATAAATCTTTATTCTTTATTCAGAATATATTTATTGAGTATCTACTAATATAACGTATTTTTTTTCTAGAAACTCAACTTTCAAAAATAAACAAAATGCACAAAACACCTGCCTTCATGTCCAAGTAAGCTGGCTCCATCTTTAAATTTCTGAGACTAATCAATACGATCACCACAGTCCCAGAATCAAGTTGAAACCAACTATCCCCTCCCCATGTATAAGAGAATAGCATTGAATCATTCAAAGGAACATTGCATTGTATAGTAGAAATTACTACAACCAACTCTTGAAATCATCCTTCCATGGGTAATTTTGTTAGACTAAACCATGGATAAAATATTACAGGGAAAACAAATGGAAATTCATATATGGAGGATTTTTTTTCTTGCATCTCACTGATCTTTCAAGCATCTAAATTAATAATCCTGGCTCAGAGAGGCACTAGCCTCATAATACTGAACAGCTTGTCAGACATTTCTGGATCTGTTTTCTTAGGATAGTATTGCCTGACATCTAAGATCCTTTTTAGTCTGATTTTTCTATGACCCTAAGTGTTTTGGTTTGGATGAACAGTGTCCCCCAAAAGCTCGAATAAGACAACCTAGGAAGGCTGAGGTGAAATGATTGGGTTGTGAGAGTCTTAACTTAATGAGCTGATCACCTCATAGGGATTAACTGGTAACTGGTAACTGTAGGTTGGTAGAGTATGGCTGGAGGAGGTAGGTTGTTAGGGGTGTGCCTTTGGGATATATATTTTGTATATGGCATGGAGCATGTCTCTCTGATCCCTAGAGCCATGCCTTCCACTATGATGTTCAGCTTCACCTTGAGCCCCAAGGAATGGAGTCAGTCTTTTATGGACTAAGACCTCTGAAACCAGAGCCCCTAAATAAACTTTTCCTCCTAAAATTACTCATGTCAGGTCCTTGGGTCACAGTAATAAAAAAGTCGACTAACACACTAAGTAACAAATATCAGGAGTTAGGAGGAAGTTGTTCTACTTCAACATGTTTTACTCCCCATCCACCAATAGGTAGAGATCTACAAAAATCTGAATACTATAAGTACTTGGAATAAGACACCCATCCCAGACCTCTACAACAGTGCAAGTGAAGACCAGACATCTGCAGCCTACTCCCATCCACAGCCCATGATACCCACTTCCCATTAGAATCCATCACTGAAACTCATTTGTCCTTTGCTCCAAAAGAAAATAGAACTCTTTGTAGATGCCTCATCCAGGTGTGGTTACCACATAAAATACAGGTGATTGGTCAAATTTAACTGAATGCTCTGTATGACAACCTTAGTAGCAGTCTCACTCCTTTACAAGAAAAGACCACCATATCCAGGAAGATTTTCCTGACCACCTATTTTATTTTTATTCTTTGCAGATTTATTTAGGTTTAATTTGAGTATTTGGGGTGAGGAAAGTCTTTATTAATAGGTTATCAAGAAATGCTTGCTTCCCGCAGTAATGGATATTTCTACTGAACAGAAAGCTTTACCATATAACTCAAGTGTAGTCTAGAAAATTTTTTTCCTAGAAAGTTCACTTTGAAAGGTGGAGGGGCAACTGGATCATCAGCAGGATCCACCTGGAACCAGTTGAGTCCAAGAATGATGTCACCTGCTTAGGCTCTTCCACACCCAGTAGGCACCTGGCCTTGGCTGGGTCCTCCCTGCCCATCTAAAGAAAATGGGCCTTTACATCAACTTTCACACCACCAACCTGCTTTCTTTCTCTCTTCCCAAGATCAGGGACCTGAGCTATATGTAATGGGGTCATCGACCAAGGTGAGACCTACATCTGCTACCAGCCATCAGAGCTTAAGGAGAGTAGGAAGAGTACTTCCTTCCAGGAGATGAGCAGCTAGGCCACAGAACTATGCAAGCACATCAACATATGGCTGTGTGAGGCCACTGAGCCTCACATACTCTGCCTCTCCCCCTTCCATTCATTTCGTCTCCAGGTTGCTCAGAGGAAGGCTCCATTCTACATCTGTGTATGGATTTGATGTCTGGCTTCAGAGTGAACCAACAGTTCAGAAACTAGTTGTTTTTTTCAGAGAAAAGTTGGGTTTAGATGATGGCAATTGCAAAGGGCAATCCCATTCTAAATTCAGGCCTGTGACAGGCCCCTTCTTAGTGCAGTTAGAGCTTTGGGGAGAACTAAGTTACTCTCAACTTGTGCTCTTAGAAGTAGGAAACAAGCATGTTTACAAACAGGAAACACCACTCACTCATTCTCTAAATTGGGTACAATTGTAAGGGCATGTGAAAGTGTGATTTCAACAGGAATTAGAACACAGCATGCCCTGTAACCAAGAGGACACCATGGTTTTCACTAGCCTGTGAGATAAGCTCTCCTAGCACTTCCTGAGCAAATACGTGGAAGTAGAAAGAGAAAGGAATTCTTCCTTACTGATTTCAGAAACATCATCAGTTTGGCATTTTAGAGAGTGAAGTGTTTTGAGGAGCTTCACTCGCTTTGGCCAGGATGCCCTCTTGGTCCATTTTAAAATGCAGTCACTCCACCCTCAACACTTCCTATCTCAGCTCTGAGTTAATTTTCCACATAGCATGTATTGTTGTCTAACATATGATGCATTTGGTTGGATTTTGGATTTTTGTTCTCTGTTCTGTCCTCTGTACAAGATGAAAGTCCCACAAAACAAACTATATATATATATATATATATATATATATATATATATATATATATATTCATGCTATATCTCCAGTGCCTATAATACTGCACAGCACAGAGTAAATGTTAGACAAATATTTGTGAATGAATTTGTTAAATAAATTACTGATTCATTTGATGTCACCAATGATCTTGGTATTAAGATAAATATCATAGGTAAATTGGATGATAACTAATCTTATAAATAGTTAATACTTATCAAGGACATAATAATTTATATCCTGACAATATGCTAAACAATTTATATGGATTAACTCAATGCTCACAAAATCAAAGAAGGCAGGAACTGTGATTCTCAGTTGAGGAAAATGAAAATGAGAAAAGATAGGTAAGTTGTTTAAGGCCACAGAGAGTAGTGTGGTGATTCAAACCCAGCAGCCTGACCCTAGAGAATTTCTTTACCTGAGTCTTTCTATAAAAAGAAGCTTTTACATAGGGATACCAAAAACATGAAATAGGTATAAAATGTTCACACAAACTATTAAAGGTTTTGAATGAATAAAATGCCATTTCATATCCCCCCTCCAAAAAGCCAGTGGATCCCTGTATGTGAAATAGAACCTGAATGTGAACAAATTAAGCCATTCTTGTGTAACAGACAGAGTGGAGTCATGTTAATATGGTACTGGGTTGAAAGACTGGGTGCACACTTACTCTCCTGTTTTGTTCATTTTGATGCTCAGAATCTTGATTCCAGTAGATATCAACATATAACTGGCTAAGATGATTCTTAACTTAGGTCTTTATGAAGATGGCCAAATGATTTGTAAGTAACAACCAAAGCCACCACAGATTCTGAAGTGAGAATAACACTAATTCTCACTAATTCTTAATTTACTAACAACTACTGATACTATTAATTTCACTAATAATAATTAATTTGTGGTAGGACCTGATTTAAATTTCTAATTCTGCCTTCCTAAGGAACAAACTGTAATTGTTATCACTGGCACCAAGGGAAGGCCCTCTAAACTCAGTTCCTCTTCCCTCTTCCCATTGGGTTGGCTCTTCCTGCTCTGTGCTGGGTTCCTTTTCTTGTATCAGGGCGCTTACTATCACTTTCAGATTAATCTCAATCTCCACTAAAACAAGGATTCCCTGTTTCTATGAAGGTCTCCTTATTATTTGGTTTGAAATCTAGCAAGGGGTACCACTACCAGGACCCCAGTAACAGCCTGTGGAAAGAGTAAGCAAGAGCTCTTCCTGGTAAATCTTCCTTGACTGATGTTTTTCAGACAGTACTTTTGGTAGTCTTCTCTCAAGTATCTAACCCTGGCAGCAAACTCTAGCCAACAGGAAGTATTTAGGCCATCAGACTGTTTTGTGTAGCCAAGGGGTGAAGAAAGATTTTTAAGAGAAAAGCACTCATAATCAATTGGACATCAATAAATACTAATATTGAACCTCAATTAAATAAAATGTTATTCTTAAAATATTTTATTCTTTTTAAATTTTTTTTCTAATTAGTTCACCATGTTCTTACATGTTGAAGGGATTTGTTGCTACACATTCATATATGCATACACAATGATAATGTAAAGTAAGCCCGATCCATATCCAGTATCTCCTCCCTTCACCCACTCCCCACTATCTTTTCTTCAATGTAATTCTCCCCTATTACATATATAAATGTCCATATGCATATATTAAGTTTTGAATTTTCAAGATTTAAATGCCTTCTTGAGTATTATTTGGCTTCTGAGTGGACACAAGTGTACCATACATAATTAATAACCCCCTTTTCCCTCCCTCACAACCCTCTCTGTTTCTTCTCCTCATCATCTTCTCTCATAGCTATAGTTCACCCAGATTATGTGTCACTTCAAATTTGATATTTATAGTAAATAAACAATTCTAACTTATTCCATATCTTTGGTTTTACTTTAGCTTATGCAAATGAGAGAAAATATTCGAACTTTAAGTCTCTGGGTTTGGCTCAGCATTATTTTTTTGATTTCCATCCATTTACCTGCAAAAGCCATGATATCATTCTAATAGCTGCTTACTATCACTTTCAGATTTCACAGTGAGTTGATTCCATAATGTAGCTATTATAAATTAAACTGCTATAAATATTGAGGTAGCTGTGTCTTTGTAATATGCTGGTTCTAGTTCTGGGAAAATACCCAGGAGTGGGGTATCTGGGTTAAATAAATTCCTAATTTTTTGAGGAGTCTGCACACTGCTTTCCACAGTGGGATATAATAGGAAAAGAGGAGTTAAACTATCTTTATTTGCTGATGATATGATACTATATCTAGAAGACCCAAAAAGCTCCATCAGAAGACTTCTACAGATCATTAATGGATTTAGCAAAGTGGCGGAATAGAAAAACAACACCCAGAAATTAATAGCTTTCCTATACTCCAACAGTAATTTGGCTGAAGAAGAAATCAGGGAATCCATCCCATGCACAATAACCTTGAAAAGAATAAAATACTTTGAAATTAATCTAACAAAGGAAGTAAAAGATCTCTGCAATGAAAACTATAGAACATTGAAGAAAGAAATTGAAGAAGACCTGAGAAGATGGAAAGACATTCCATGTTCTTGGTTAGGCAGAATCAACATAATTAAAATAGCCATTCTGCCAAAAAGCTCTGTACAGATGCAATGCAGTCCCCATCAAGATACCAATATCATTCTTTTCAGATATATTAAAAAAATCAGTTCTCAAATTCCTTTGGAACAATAAGAAACCCAGAAGAGTCAGAGCATTATTAAGTCAAAGAAGAAGAAGGAAGAAGAAGAAGAAGAAGAAGAAGAAGAAGAAGAAGAAGAAGAAGAAGAAGAAGAAGAAGAAGAAGAAGAAGAAGTAGGAGGTATTGCAGTGCTGACCTAAAATTATATTATAGAGCTGTAGTAACAAAAACAGCATGGTTCTGGTATCAAAATAGGCATTAAGACCAAAAGAATAAAATAGAAGACACTGAGACAAACCCAAAAATCTTTAACCATCTGATATTTTATTCTTCTTACAAGTAGGCATTTATTACAAATAATTGTACTGAATTATTATTACATTTTACATTTTCAATAAAAATGGGGAAAGTGTTTTCTCTTTTGCTATATGAGTATTTACTTACAGTCAATTAATGCATTTGGATCAAAAAGGCTAAAACATTTGCTATCTGACTTTTCACAGAAAAAGTTTATTGTTTCTTAATCTAATCTTTAATTAGATTTGATGATTCATAAAATGTCAATTAGCAATTACTTTTTAAAAGGGAGGAACTACAAGATTCACCAACTTTAACATTATTTAGATGTAATTTAATGTGCAATTGTGTGGTATCCTTTTTAAATTTTAGGTTTATTTGCTGCCACACGCAGAGATTCACATTTTTTTGTTGTTGATACTGGTCTTCATTTTCAAAGGATGCTTACATTTTTTTAGCCTAAACTTTATTGTCACTATTGACTAATTGTTATTAAAAGATGCCATTTTGACAGCTTATTTTTTGGGGAGGCCAAATTATGTGCAGTACAATATAAGAAGATATTTCAGATCATCCAAAAATATGCCTCAATGAACACACTGTCTAGAAAAGCTCTTTATTCAAAATTATCTCTTCCCTACCTGCACCAACAAGGATATTAATATTTTCTAAAGTTTCCAATTGACTACCATACAGTTTCAGATGAGAATACATATTTTAAACAAAAATACTGCTTTGTGTGAGTGGATGTCCCTTCACACCAAAGGAATCTCTTTAGCTGGAACTACAAAATAGAGGTATGACTTACTGCATACACAGTATTTTTTTGGAAAGCTGTTCCTTTTTATTTTGATAGACCTTGATCAAAGGGAAGAAGAGCACATAGAAGTGACTATCCCAGGAACTCACTAAAAGCCATCATTGAATTAAGCCAAGTAAAGTTTATGGAACAAATAAATTCAGCCTAGATATGGGGCTGTGTATTTGTCATTCACTAATCCACTCATCACACCTTTATGGACAACCACAAAGACAATACTTTCTTCTTCAAAGGGAGTCAGCGTTAATTTAATCCTGTTTGGCCAAGGCTGGTCATATAAGTTATAGGTCAGGTAAACAGTGTTAGTTGTCTCTTAGCTAATTTACCTGTCTTGCCTTCACCTTTTTAAGCCACCAATGTCATTGATCCTGACCATGCCATTTCTGTTTTAACTTCTGGATGTTAGAACCTTCTCTCTGGGGCCACCACCTGAGCTTTCCCTGAGGCTCAGATCCCCAGAATTCCCACAAAAACTCAAAGCCAAGATTCCTTTTACTACCCTGTATTACCTCCTTCTCATTGCATTCTTTCATGACACAATTGATTTTAAAAAGTCAACTAGTGCTTTAGGAAGTGGAGTAAGTTCTCAGACTTCTTAGAAGAGAATAATAGCTAACATTTATCAGTTCTAGAGCTTGCATGGAGCAGGTACTTTTCTAGACATTTTATATGAATTAACTCAATTTCCTTTCATAGTAAACTTATGAAGTAGGAACTTCTATAATTCTGCACTTTAAAAATGAATAAACAGCATAGAAAACTATGATAAATTGGCCAAGTCTGTTCTGCTAAGTGGAAGGGTCCGATACCAAGCCAACCAATCTGGCTCATAGCCTCTATTCTTTCCAGTGCCTCTAACAAGATTTCAAAGAGTTACATAGATTTTAGGAGTTGATCAATCAGAGGTAGCCTTCCAAATTTGGCCTAACTCAAATAGAGACTACTCTGAAGAAGGGAATTTTCAACTCAAAGTGTAGGGTAGGCAGTCTTCTTTGGAAGAAAGAAAGACACGGTTAGTAAAAGGATCATTCTACAAAGATCAATGTTGAACTGAGGGATGTGAAGGAAACATTTCCACTCACAAGAGAAACCTGTTTTTTGAAAAGTTAGAAATGAGCAACCTTTTAGTTTTCAGAGCCCTGCCAGCTTCACCTTGACCATGGGAAAATCGTTCTACTGGAGTCTACCTGGGGACTTTAGCATAGCATTAACAGTTGGGTCATGACTGTGATGAATAGGACACTGGGGCACTCTCCAGTCAGAGGCCAAATCCTCCAGAGAAACCTTGTTCCTTTGTTCCATCAGGAGAAAGAGGCTGAAGTTGGATGGCCAATTATTAAGAGTTTTCTGAGCTGTAAAGTCCTTCAAATGTGGAGCATGTCATGTCAGCCTAGGCCACTGAGAATGACTACTCAAACTAAAATTGCCAGAGTGAGTTCGATTCTCACTGTGTGTGCCCATCCTCTAGAAGTTGCGTGGAATTGTAAAAACAAGATATCACTTGTGCACTCATGCTAAGCCACCACAAAAAGGTTGTGTGAAGAGCTTCTGCACATTCCTAGGCCTCAGGCAGCCTGTTCCCAGTCCCTCCAATGGACTTTGCACTGATTAGCTCAGATTGTGATAGAACCAAGATAATATGGCTTTCCTATTATTACTCAGAGAGGGTAGCTTCAGGTGTATGGAATGCCAAAAATCCTTATACCACAGCTATGTGGCAAGGACAGAGAGGAGGCCAATTCAGATGCTGTCCCCAGATACCAATCATTCATATATATTTTGCAAAAAAGAGTTTTAACTTCCAGACTGATTTTTCAGATTTTTGCCCTTTCATCTCACGCATAATTCTTGACTACCTATGTTCTTGTCTTTAATTGATGTTTTGGTGGAATTAAGCTAAGAGCAGAATTCCAAAGTATTTCTCATAGAGTTTTGTTTGTTTTGTTTTCTATTTTAAACACCAGAGCTGCTTCTTTCCTAACAAACACAATTTAGAAAATTATTTGAAATAGATTGACCAGAATAGTCAGATGTGGCAATAACTTTCCAGATTTCTATATATTTTGTGAAAATGTTTTTATGTTCCAAGGCACAGGACAGATTGTACCAGGCTGCTCAACTTCATACCTTATACATTCACCTTATGATAAATCATGACCCCCCAATAATCAGACTAAGATGGGAGACTAAAGAAGCAAAATGCATACAGGGTTGGGCTTACAGGTATCCAAAGAAATAGATAGACCATGATTCAGAGATCCTTAGAAGTAATTTTCCTTCCTTCCTCTCTCACTCCCTTCCTTCCTCCTCCCTACCGCACTCACATTATTTGTTATCATGGAAAGAATAAAAGATTGAAATTTGGGTTACATATCCTGACTTCACCATTTACTACTTCCTAGGGTCATTCCCTTATGTGAAACGGGCATGATGAGCACCTCCAGATTGGGAGGGCTACAGGACGGATTAGTTATGGAACTGAGGATAATGGGCTGAACACTCAACAACTAGACAGATTCCTCCTCCTTTGTTCAGATGATGCTAGAAACTCTTTGGATTGTAAAGAAAAAAATCTTTCAATCAGAGATGAAAATTGATTAACATCATGTTGCTATATTAATAGTGCTGTATTAATAATTTTAATCAGAGTTACAGCAAAGGCCCAAAAGACCTTAGAAATTTCTGGCCAAATGCCATGTTTCATGCTTAAATGTTACAAGAGTTCTTCAGGTATCTCAGTTGAAGTTAGAGGAAGGAAATTCAGTCAATTGGGTTTAATTTTTCCTAAAGAATCAATTTTAAAAGTGTTTTATGTTTACTCTCTTCCAGGTACATTCTTAAGAGATACAATGATAGCAATGTAGTATTATAAAATGTATTAGTTTTAAAATTTATTTCAGTTAAGTGGTAAATTATCAGAAGAGAAATAGAAGGAGGAATAAAAAATTAAGGTAAAGGAGTAATTGCCAATGTTGATTGAACTTATCTTGGCTAGACACTGCTCTGTTTTTCCCATGTGAATCCATTCCAATTCATGACCCTGTGATGTTTAGTACCCTTATATTTTAATTATATAGCGAAGTAAACTGACTTGCCCAAGGTCTCAAAACTAATAAACACTAGGACTAGATTTGAGCCCAGACTTTTGGCTTCAGAGCACACACTGAGTCTCCATTCCACCTGCCTAGTCTTTAGCTCCACGATATGAATTAATCAAACCAATGGAATAGTTATCCCAGGAATATCTATTCAATTTAAAAGTCATCTTTTGGTAACCAACAGACCTAAATGTAGGTTCATACCACATAGCACGAAAACAAAAAGGAGTCTGCAATTGTTTCATTAATTTGTAGTATAATTTTAAATTTTAAAAAGATAGAAACACACTAGTCAAGCCCCTAATTTTGCCAATAGAGAAACTAAGACTAAAGTCACACAGGTTTACCTGGAGAACTTTTACTAAAATTCGTGCTTCCTATCTTCCAATTCAGTGTCCTTCAACTCTTCTTTCCATGTTCCAACACTAAGAGTTTTAGGACTAATTATGTGCTCTGGTAAGTCTTTCATATTTTATCCTACTTAAACTTCCCCCAAATCTTATTATTTTCACACCCATTTCACAGATGAGAAAATGTATGATCTATGTGTGTCTGACCCCAGATCCATGCTATTAAACTTTACATTAATATCATTACTTAGTTTAAATAAGTTGTCAACAAAGAGACTTTTATTTAGCTTTGATTTGAGTAATTTCATTTGGTGCTCTTTTCAATTTACTGAGTAGCAATCCATTTCTCTGTAAGACTAAATTGAGAACATTAGTATTCTGTTACCTATTGGTCTTTTTCGTTTACATAAGAAAAGGGATTGAAAGAAAAACCTTCTTAGACTAAGGAAATTGTTCTAAGTGAAAATCCTTCTGAAAGGTTTTAAAATTCATATTTACTTTTATGATTCATTTCAAGAATCTTTGCATTTAGAAAGTAAATGTTGGAAGCAGACCTGAACACACTGTATAGATTCCATAAAATCCAGCCCACGTGTGTGTGCTTTGCAAGCATGTGAATTTGGCCCCTTATTCTGGAAGAAGAAGGAGACCTTTGGATGTGCTCTAGGTGCCTGTTGGATGGACAGGAACAAAATGACAGCCAGAATTAAGAGGCAGTAAAGAGTTCTGCTAACATCAGCAGGTATTCAGACTTGTTTTGAGGTAGGAAAGAAGTAATAAAAAATGTAGAAAGAGACAAAAAGAAGGACAAGGAGACTGTAAGATTAACACAAAAGCCTTCTGCTGAAAAGTTCCTCATACCTTCACTCCCCAAGCCAGTTCTCACTCCCAGGCCTGCCACTCCCAAATTTCTGGGTAATCTTCACTCACAATCTTTTTTATTGTGTGTTTGTTTGTTTGTTCCTGCGGATTGAACCGAAGAGTGCTTCGTCACTGAGCCACATCTGCAAGTCCTTTTAATTTTTTTATTTTGAAACAGGGTCTCACTCAGTGGTGAAGGGCCTCGATAAATTGCTGAGGCTGACCTGGACCTCCTGATCTTCCTGCTTCAGCCTCCTGAGTCACTAGGATTAGAGTCATGAGTCACCACATTCAGGCTTACTCACAATCTTAAAGTTTCTAGAAATTCATCTACTTATAAAAATTACCCTGTGTATTGTTAATTAGCCTATAAAAACATGTGTTTTTAGAATAGATCATGAAAAGGGACATATGAACCCTGTGATTTAGGGTGATTTCCCAAGGTTATCTATTGCAGATGATGGAGAAGATGCCAAGCCAAGCATCTGAGGAATGCCAGACCACCATGAAGCATTTTGTGATCCCCAGACTGACGTTGTCTCCACATACCTTCCTATGCACAGTGCCCAAAGCACTTCTCATCTCAAGACAGCTCAGGATTCTTCTTGGAAAATGTAATTCCTTGCTCTCCTCAATAAATTTCAGTGCCTCAATATCCAATATGTGCTGAAACAACTTTCTGTCACATATGTTGAGGAGGACCCTGTCATCCTAAGTTGAGGTCCCCCTCTCTGGCACTTCCTCAGATCCCCTCAGGTGACAATTTGTTTCTATTTATGGTTTTATATGTTTTATTGTTGTCATTGCTATCGATGTTTTGTATTATCTCCAGTCCTATTGACCACTTCTATTGAGTGCTTATCAAATCATCTGTTGATGAGGCATATCAAAAGGTGTGGAAGGACAGTGCCTCTCACACATGACCCAAAGGAACATAAGACTCAGGTATTGACACTCTGAGGATTATTCAGTTTTGAAGAAGATTAAGTAGGATTAAATAAATAATGCAAAATTGAATTAAATTAATGTTAATTATCCAATCATTGATAAAGAGCTAACTAAATCTATTTAAATAGAACCAATAATTATTATTAAATTAATATCAAAATTTGAATAATCTGTGAAAATCAAATCCTAAAGGTAAGACTCAAAGGGAATAATACAAACTTAGTATCTAAGATAACTTTATATTGGTAAGCTCCTATTAATTCTTAGAGGAAAGAAATACACCCCAAAATTAATAGTTACTCATTTCTAGAATTCCATCTTTACTAGGAGCCCTCTGGGATGAATGCCTTTGCTCAGTTATAGCCAAAAGTTGATTTAACCTTCAAGATACTTCATGTTCTAGGAGCAGCTTCACCTCCCCCACATAGGATACAGCACTCCCTCCAAAGAGCAAACAGAAGGTGATCATATAAATAAGCGGCCTCTAAGAATAATTTTATGCTTGTTACAGATCATCTATTATTTTGAAGCCCACAACTTCATACCCACATTGAATAAATTACTAATTTATGTTCAAAGGACTTAAAATGAAAAAGTTTAAGGTACATTTGGAAAAAAATAAAGGCTTTTGAAGTCATATTTGAACATGTGCCTTTTAGAAATTAGGAATCTGCTTCTCTTCATTAATTGTAGGTAAATCCAAAAGAAAACAAAAAGGAAGTCATCTGTGTTGTGTGAAGCAAAACTGTGGCAACCAATCAACCAATCTGCATTCCACCGTTTTCCTTAACTCATAGGTAGTTTTCTAAACACTGAAAGGACACTTTGCATTTTTCCATTTGACCTCCACTTCGTAGTAGTTATTTGTACAATTTTTAAAAATAAATCTTTGCTTAATTTTAAGAAAGCTATTCATTTAAAATAAATAATGGCTCTTCAAATCTAGAGGGAGATTTCCTAATTGTTGGTTTATGCTGGTGGCACGTGGTAGAAGGTTGGATATTCCAAAATATCAGCAACAGTAGCCGGTCCCACATACTACACTGTGACCACTTCTCAAGAATCTGGGCAGGTTTTTGATTTGCTGGTGACTAGTGGGATGCAGCAAAAGTGATGAGGTATGACTTCATGACTTCCAAGGCTGAGTCAAGAAACCCAATGCCGCTCTCACTTGTTCAAGAGAAAACTTGCTTTTCAGAACAATGAGATAATCCGTATAAAAACTTCAACCATCCTGAGGCTACTATAGCATACAAGGAGGATGATTAAACCAGAAGAAGAGAATGCATGCTAGCGATCCAGTCAACTGCTTACCAGAGGTGCCAACCAATAGTCAACATTTGCCACCATACATAAGTGAAGAATACACAACAGTGTCCCAAAAGAATATAATACGAACTGCATACATGGTTTTAAAATTTCTATTAGCTATATTTAAAAGCTTAAAGGAAATAAGTCAAAATAATTTTATTAATATTTTATTTTACCCACTCTATCTAGAGTTTTATTATTTTAAAGTATAATATACAAATTATTAACACAATGGATTAATACCTTTTTGTTTTCTTGCTAAGTATTTGAAATAGTGTGGAGGAGGATGTTTTAAATTTGGAGCATGATTCAAGCACTGACCAGCCATGTGTTGTTAGTGCCTACTACCTACTGGATTGCACAGCATAGCTCCAGAAGGTTCCAGCCTCCAGCAATCCAGTTTTCCCCACACCCTCACTCCAGTCATGGAGTCTTCCCAATTGAGTGCTAGACAATGTGGAGCCCTCTCCATAGTCCTGATCACAAAATACATGTTATAAGCTGCTAAACTTGGGAATAATTGTCCACGTTAATAGTGGAACAGAGATATCACTACAAATGTAGATTGTAAGAACAGACTTACTATTGCCCTCTGCTCAAGTTTAATGGTCTCAAAGAAAGATTAAGACACAAGCTATTCTGAGAACCATCCAGAGATCCAGTCCACCTTTCTGGTTCTCCATGAAGCTGACCCTGTCACTCCCAGTCCTGGAGGAGGGCCTACCAATGGTTTTGGAAGACCCAGCCCTAGCCCAGGTAATCCCAGACATTTCGATAAGTTAGAGTACTTTGCAGATAAGCTGAAGGAGTTGGGAAACATGTAGAGGACAAGGTCTGGGCAATTTCTGGCCACATTAAACAGAGTGATATTCCTGTTAAGACCTGACACTGTTTTTCAGAGACATTCAGCAAAGTGAGGTAGAAACTCAAGGTCATTTTCTCCTGAACACCTGCAGGGCCAAAACCAGCTATTCAAGTCAAGGATTCCCTCCATGATGGCCTATCCTTCCTCCCAATCTACACCAAAAAAATCCTAAAGAGGAAAAAAAATGTTAAAACATTGAACCTTAAAGGCCCTTAGAAAGTCTTTAAGAGCATTTACCAAAGCCATTATATCACAGCAGACTATACTAATTCCTGCTAAACGTTTACAGATATAACTCACAAGACAATGTGCTGAATGTTGGAGCAGTTTTTAGTTTTTGAAGTTTTCCTTTGTATTGAGTTAAAAAATGATCTTTTCTATAATTCCTTTCCAGCAGTTCTATTCTTGCCCCTGGAGCTTCAAGTCCAATCTCTTTAACCTCAGAGCCTTCTGACCTTTAGAGACAATGAATATACTTTCTTTGCCCATGTCACTCCCCCACAACCTCCATGTTCCTTTTTCTAGGCCAAACATCTCAAATTCCTTCAGCTGCTCCTCATAAGGTGTGATTCAGAATTTTATCCACTAGAACAAATTCCCACAGCTCTCTACTTCCTGATTCTTCATAAATCTTAAGCTTTCTAGTACTCAGAATTGAATATGTGCTGCAGATGTGGACTGACCAATACACAGATCAGTGAGACTGTTAGTCTTGCTGTAGACAATGTATTCTCATGAAGGTAAGTAAGGTTGCTACTCTCCAAAGGTATTTTAATAAATAAAGATAGAGCTTCTTCCATCCAAACATAGTCTCTTAGTTACATGCAGCTTGATATATCTTAGGAAGGAACTGGCACTTAAAATTGAAACACTGACCTTGATTTCAACCAACTATTTACAAGATGGGCGACTTCAGGCAAATTGTTTATACTGTTGGTGCCACACTGACTTCACTTATTAAAAAGTGACAGTGTAGGATTTTTTGTTAGGCATTGAATGGAATAAATATGTGTAAATGATTTGTAATCTTGAAAACCTACATATACGCAAGACTCTCTGCTACTACTATCAACCTAAGACTAGAACCTGATGCTTATTCCCATTACAGTTTTTTAAAAATTGTGTTTTATTAAGGAGTTGAGTTGTTGTACAAACATAAATCACATAAAGTAACAATATGATTCTAATCCAGAGTCACCTCCACACTGCCCACACCCCAGTCTCTTGATTCTTTTGCATTTTGCCTCTTAAACAAATATAAAAGTCCGTGTGTGTGTGTGTGTGTGTGTGTGTGTGTGTACACACGATTGTGAATTTCTCAGAAATAAATGATTATATAGGTATTATTTGGCTTCTCAGGACAGAGTAAAGACTACATTACATTGTTGATTGTCTCCCTAGATCCCTCCCTATCTTCCTTTCCTCTCACCTCCCCTTTCCCTCTTCCCCTCCCTTACTACATATCTATAATTCCCCTAGATTAAGTGTTGCTATAACTTCAGTAGGTCTAGTATAAAAGCTTGACTACCTTTCACCCAAGCCTGCATTTTGTTCTAGTCTTCACAAATGAGGGGAACATTTGACCCTTGAGTTTCTGGGTTTGATTAATTTCACTCAGTATGATTTCTTCCATTGCCATCCATTTACCTTCAAAGGCCATGATATCATTGATCCTAATAGCGAAATAGAACTCCACAGTATGTGTGTATGGATGGGTGTATCTGTGATTTGGATCCATTCATCCAGGGAGGGGCATCTGGGTTGGTTCCATAACTTAGCTATTGTAAATTGAGCAGCTATGAAGATAGATTTTGTTGTGTCAATGTAATATGCTGATTCTAACTCCTCTGGGAAAATATTCAGCAGAAGGATAGCTGAGTCATAGGGAGGAGTCATCCCTAATTTTTGAGGAGTGTACACACTACTTTCCAGAGTGGTTGTACCATTCCGCAGTTCCACCAACAGTGTGCTAGTGTTCTTATCTCCCCACAACCCCTCTGCATATATTATTTATATTCTTCATCTTTGCCAATCTGACTAGAGTGAGGTGAAATCTTAAAGTAATTTTGATTTGCATTACACCATTAGGCTTTCTTTATCTTCCTGATTTAGACTCATCATGAGAGCTTGCAAATAACTTTTTTTTTTACTGTTACACAGTTTGATTTAGTAACTCTATGAATATTTACTAAACATTGATTCTACTTAAGACATAACATCATTGTTTCTTCTCAGTGCCTTAGAAACTCTTCCAAACTTTAAAAGTCACTAGGTCATCCATCAACTGCCCACAGATATGTCAGAGTTATTTAATCAAAAGGAGCAATTTGACTCAGACTTTCAATGCTGTTCTTTATACCTGCTGGTATGGAACCCTGTGTCAGGCTGCCCGGGCAGCAGCAGCTAAACTATACCAAACTCCACTGTAGTGGCCAATACAAGGAAGCCACCCCTACAGTTTCCTGTTCTGTCCCAGAGCTCCAACAGTCAGAGAGAGCCAAACAACCATGCAGCAGGATGAAGGAACATGTTTAATTTGTGTGATCATGGATCCTGATACTCTGGGGCTCAGACTAATGTGGAGCAGCAGGCCACAGGGGTCAGGAGCTAAATCATAGAGGAACTACACTCCTGTCAAGGCTTCTAGTGACCCCCAGAGAGGGAATAGGCTGTACTATTTGGACTCATCATGTCAGTCCCACTGAATATACTCCCACTGAAAAAAAGCCAAGACAGAAGCATATCTTTCAATTTCTTTCCTTTCACTTCATTTTCCTGTTTGTAGCCAATAACATGGAAATAAAGTACAGCAATTTACACTCTAAATTCACTGTAAATGACTTGGTAGAAAATGGAAAGGTGTCTTTCAGGTATGACCTACTATGAATACATTTCAGATGTCTCCTTATCTATAGGTCATATATACTTGGAGAATTCTTATGAATAAGCTAGACTGACACATTCATTTTACAGAAGAGAAAAGAGCTTTGTAGTATTGATTAGGACTCACAAAAATTAATGACATCATAACCTACAATTTCTTATCTGATGAGTTTCCTCTATGATTAAGCAATTAAGGCATCAAGTAACTAAGAAAGTTGCAAACACAAACTGAGATAAGCACACACATTAAGTTCTGGGAACAATCTCACTACTGTTTTTTTGGTTTTTGTTTTTTTTTTTTCAGTAGTGGGGCTAGAATGCAGGGCATTCTAGGCAAGTGCTTTACCACTAATCACTGAGATACCTCACTTTTAATCTAACTCAGGGAAGTTTCTCTTGATACAAAAACAAATTTCTTAAAGCTTCAACAGACTGATTAAAACCGTTTAAATGGATCCGTTGTCATTAAGCATACACAGTCTTAGTTTCACATGGTATGCTACCATTTCATCAACATCTACAGAAATATTAGAATCTTGCAGAAATTTCTATTTAGTGGTGTTGGAAGTAGATTTAATAAATAAGAAGGGGGAGTTAATCATGGAAAGTTTCTAGAGGCAGTAGATCTTTAAGGCGGTAGAACTAAACTTCTGCATGTTGTAGAATAAACAGCATCCCAAATATAAAAAATACAAACAACCAAGTGGTTTAAAAGTGATGGCAAGCAAATATTCTTGTCTACACTAGGGGCGGACATCTGGATGTGCTTGTGAAACGGGAGTGAAGAGGGTCCTGCTGTCTTGTTGCCATCTAGGTATCTTAATGGAATATGCCGTCTTCACTGATTCTTGCACAGAACAATGATTCCAGCTGAAAACAGTTTGGGAGCATGTAGTATCTGTAGTATCTTGTATGGCAGTTTCCAGACTTAAATAAACACTTCCCAAACATAGAATTGGTTAAAGAAATATAGCACAAGCTCCACAGTACAAAATGAGAGAGTAGAAGTACTCACACTTCACTGAGGTTTTCATCTAAATTGCTCTGTAAAAATCAAAGCAAGTACTTTATTGGAATACTCTGTAAGGAACTATATGTCATGCATTTAGTAGCATTTCATGGTTTACCAAGCACCTTCACAGCTATTATTTTATTTGACTCTGTCATCAACCCTGTGAGCTGGGCTGTGATTACTCATATCTTAACAGATGAGCAAAGCTCAGCCTTGAGAGATTCCGCAAGGTGCTTGAGGTTGCTCAGCTTGTAGGTGTTGGAGCTGGAGCACAGACCCGGGTTCTGAATCCAAGGCAAGTGTTCCTTCCACCGAATCATTTTAGAAAATAATGACGGATATCTCCTTGGGCCCACTGCTCATATGCAGGAAAAATTTCTGTTAGGGTGTTCCTAGCTGCTAAAAAGAGTTAAATATTAGACCAGAGTCTCCTTCTTTGTGGGAGACTGTCTGATTGCTCACATGGGAAAGCTTGCTATAAACATAAGAGCAATGGATCACATGATACAGAAAAATCATGCATATAGTAACCTGGAATTTCTACAATTCTCTAAGTGGATGAAAATGGCAACCTGAAGCATAGTAATATACTTAAGTGTGTAACATGACTTACAGAGGTTTCCACCTTTGTATTTTCTGAAAAACTTGAATTAGGTAGGAAACAAAAAGTTAGGATTTACTTTTTATTTGGTTTTTCTATAATAATTAATCTCACTTTGAATTTAATCTTTAGAATTTTTCTGTTATGTAGAATTTTACGTTTTTACATTTTCTGAGGCAGAGAGCTCATGAAAATATTCACTGCTGCTTTATATTTTAGTGCTTTAGTTCCAGTTTCATTAAATTGATATTTTTGGGTTATGTACGAGGGCCTTTCTGTCCACTTCTGTGTTGATGTAACTTCCTTTTTATTTTGGCTTTATTTACTTCGTGTGAGACGCACTTGGCTTTGTTTACTCACACCTACATCCTGACACGGTTTTGGTTGTGTATGTGTGCTGATACTCTTTTTTCTTTTTCTTTTCTTTTGGCCAAGTATCTAATAATATGTTGCCTCTTTAAAAATTCACTACTGTTAATTTAAAGCAGATTTTAAAAAAGAAATTCAAATGCTTGTTTACATCTCACTGTATGAGGCATGCACTATAACTTGTTCAACCTGCTTGTTGACCAAGGTTGCTTCCTTATACAATCTCCACAGTGCCAATTTTCCCCAAGAGTTCAATTTACTTCACAGAAGCAAGTGTTACAAGACAAGACTATGGGAGGAAAAGAAAATGATCATCCTAAAACTCTTTAAAACAGCAACAAATTGCATCACTGGCAGTAAAAGAAGAAGCCTTTTGAAGATGACATTAACAAACTTGGCATATTGACATTTCAATTGACACTACTCTTAGACAAGTTTAAGTAGTATTTACACAGTCCTGGAAATTGAAATTCTCAGGTTGAATCTGGAAATAAAGACCCAATAGGTCTGTTGATTTTTATTTTCTTAATTCTTAGGTAGTTAATTAAAAAAAAAATCAAAAGGGCTGGGCTGCAGCTATAAGGTACAGCACTGACCCAGCATGTGTTACCATCACCACCCCCACAAAACAATGATGATGATAAAAATTACATGGTATATAAATAAACAAAACACATTGAATGACAAAGTTAACTGCTCCACATTAGAATTATGGTTCTAAATCACAATTCCTTGTTAGAAAAATATAACGCTCTGAGGACAAAATGTTGACACAGAGATTAGTTAAGTTCATGATATTCTGCATTTGTGGAGCATATTTTAGATTACAAATATTGCTTTGATACTGGCAGAAACATTAAGAAGTTTGCAGAGAGCATACACTAATAATTCCAGTTTTGAGCTAAGAAGAGATCAGAGTTTGAATGATTGACTACTGACAGATTTAGAGGAAGATTCAGGTCTCCTATTTTCTAGTCCCATTATTTACACTTTGGGTTGGACTATTTAAAAATTTCTGGTATTAGAGTAATTTTAGACCAATAAAAGTAGCAACTTTATATAGCCTTTGAAATATACTTCCTACAATAAATATTGGTGTGTGACAATTTGGGGGGAGGTGGAGTAGGGTAGAGGGAAATAGAATTGCATTCCGTAGCGTTACTGATTAGTTTGAAACCATTGGAAACCATTTAACCTAATTTAATATGTTTTTCCCTCTACATAGCAGCACCTTAATATTTCCATGGGTGAGGTCTGAATGTTTACAGAGTGTTAACTGGGTTTTAGCTACACAATAATAAAGAATGAAATATCTGTTTGGGTTTTTGGCAATGAGGATTTAACCCAGGGGTACTTTACCACTGAGTTATAACCCTGGCCCTTTTTTATTTGTTTATTTTTTTAAATTTTAGACAGGGTCTTGCTAAATTGCTTAGGGCCTCTCTAAATTGCTGAGGCTAGTCTCATACTTTCAATTCTCCTGCCTCAGCTGCCTGAGATACTGGAATTGCAGGTGTGTGCCACTATACCCAGCAAGAATGAAATGGCTAATGGAGGTTTAGTCCAAAGCATATTTGACCTGTATATCCCTTAAAATGTTCATCTGTCCTTCTTTCAAACAGGACTCTGCTACTGCAGAAGATACCATGGAAACAATTCAGTCACCACCTCTAGATAGGATCAACCTGATATATAATTATGAGAAAACAAAAGCATCTATTTTGTAGTCAAACTTCATTATCAAAACAATTCATGTTGCGCAAGAAAATTCCAAAACTTATAAACCTAGAGAGTTTAAAAATTTGGGATCAAAATAATGCATGACCTTGTGTTACAAAATGACATGGTACATGCAGCAGTTACTTGGCACTCCATCTTCCTAAAGACAGTTCCTTTCTGTTTGTGTCTAAAGTTCTATAGTCTACTAGACTCTACCTCCAATTTATTTTAAAGAAAATTTTAGTAATAATTAAAATAGAAAGTTTATAACTCAGAATGAAGGAAATTGATAGGGACCCCTGCCAAGGAATACTGTCCCCTTCACTCAGGAAATTGCACTCGATGGGTAGGGCAATGCTTGCACCTAATCAAGAGTCAGAGACTTTGTTCAGTTTGCTTTGTCAAGCCTGTGTCTATGCCCTTGTCCAAGTGCCATCTTCAACTTCAGAAACCAGCTTTAATAAAACACTGTGGCCTGTGCAGAGAATCAGTGAGGCCATTTCTCTTTAATCAATTATTTAGTGTGCCATGCTCTAAGACCAGCAGGATCCACAAGCCCTCTACTTTCCTGATGCCAGAAAGATGTCCTTATTCGTAAACAACATGTTCCAGGAAGCTCTATATACCCGCCATCAATAAAGCACCACTCAGTACCTTAGAAGCTGGTGACTCAATGGTGTTTGTTCCTTTCCTTTCATTGCTGTTTATGGAGGACATTTATAAAAGGAAAATTAAAGCCTAAAAAAGTCAGGTCTGCCAATACTGCATTGATGAAAACTGTACTATTGATTTTCATTTCTCTCATGATTCACCCAGGAATTTTGTCTCAAGGGAAATTCTCTGATTTATTATGATGAAGGATAAATTGGGCTTCCTGGCCAGAGCAAGCAGAACAATTTTAATGGTTAAGAGTAGGGGTTTTGGAATAGTCTGCCTGGGCTTGGATCCTAACTCTACAACGTACTAGCTATGTGACCTTGTGCAAGTTTCCTAACATCTGTGCCTCCAAATCCACACCTATAAATGGAGATGATTCTAGTATTTACTTAGTGGAGACTTTATAAGGATTATGAATTACTATATTTTAACGTATGGCACATTGAAATTGCTCAACATGTATCTGCTACTATAATCAGCCCGGGTGCACTATCATACCAGTGATGACATTGTCATCTTCAGAAAAGCAGCACCTCTATGAAATCACACTTCATTTCTTGAACATTGGCCACAGAAGTCATAAACCAAACGTCATCTCAGTACCTCACTTGGAGTATGGTAAACATGATGTGCTAAGAGCTCTACTCGGGAAGTGAAAAAAGCCAAGATTTCAGTCTATGTTTGCTATTAACTCTCTATGACATTGGGAAGATTATTCTTCTGTCTCTCTTTTTTGAACTGAAAATTGAAGGGGATCTTCCAAATTCTTATCCAGGCTTACTGCCTACATTTTCTTGGGCTTTGGAGGATAAATGGGAATGGTTGAGTAAAATCAACCACTTATGCTTGAGCAGACTGGAGACAATCTGTCCAGTGGACATTTGTGTGCCTCATGAGGTTGGAGATACAGGAAGGGGACACAGAATCTGAACAATACAGTTAAAAATACGGCTCTCCTAGTGTTTGCCTTCTAGAGAAGAGAATCAATCAATCCATAGCAGATTAATAAAGAAGAAAAAAATTCCACGTTGTGTTAAGAAATTAATACAGGATGAAGAAATATGGAGAGAACCTTTCTTTAAACTTAGTTGGTTAGGAAAGATCTCTTCAAGGAATCTTTTAAATTGAGAGCTGAAGGGCAAGAAGAAGTTGGTTAGGGGAAGAATATTCCAAGCAGAGGGAACAGGGGCTTAGTCTAAGGAAGGAAATAGTTTGGACCATTTGGCAAATAAAGGAAGACAAGAAACATGGGAGGGAGTGAGAACAGATGAGGCTCAAGAGGCAGACTCCAGTAAGCTTCCCAGCCATAGAAAGCAGTCAAGGTTTTATTTTAAATGTGTTGGGAGCCATTGGACAGTTTTAAGCAACAGACATGGAGACTTATTTTGATTTGTGGCTTAGAAAACAGATTTTGAAATGAGAACTGGTTTCAGAAACCTCACTGAAGGAGGCAGTCATAATTTCTCAAACAGGCAGCTGAATTGGTTTCTTTATTAATTCAAAGTTTCTAAGTCCCTGTGTTAATTTAGCTTAAACTGAGAGCTCATGTGGGCCAATCGTATTATTTATAGTTGCCTCTTTGTATTTTTAGGAAAATAAGAATTGAAATTTCCTTTTCATTCTAACTTTGGTAGATTAAAGATTTTGTACTCTTCTACTCTTCTCTTCTACCACTCACACCATTCCTATTGCATCAAGATGCTTTGGTACCCAGCCTACATTCAACTTCAATCCTCTAGCCTCCCATTGATATTGTGAGTCCCTAATATCCTACCAACTACTTTCCCTTAGTTTTAGATGGCCATAATGAGTTTCATTTAGTTGCAAACAAACCATTCCTAGTGAATACAGGCTTCCAGAGCTTTCTTCTTCTCTCCTCATTTCATCTTCTAAGATGGGCAAATTGATGGATAACAGCTAATGAGAACCCCAGAGCTGCCCACTCTTGCTTGATTTGTAACCCATAATGCTGTATAGTAGAAAGTCTTCTGTTCACTAGGGACTCTTACACTAAATCCCTCCTCATCCACAAAGAAAAGCCCATCCTTCCAACTTTAATATTCTCATCGCATGTGGTTAGGACATCAAGAATAGCAGCACTGGCCACATTGCTTTCCACTAGAATTGTTTGAGTACGTACCAGCTTCTCCCCTGGATTCTTATTACCTAGAAAGCAGGAATTGCATTACACTCCTTCTTACATTAACATTCAATATATATTCAATTTGTTATTATAATCTCCTTTAGGAATTAAGACATTATAGATAATAGCTAAAGCTCATTTTGACAACTATCTTTAATCCTAGTATCCTTCATTTTTTGAAGTTAACCAAAACCTTTAGGTTGGTGTAGAGAAACCATCTGTGTCTTCCAGACTGTCACCAAATAACCCATCTCCAAGTTAAATAGCCCTTCCTGACACTGCACAATGGTAGGATCTACTTTGGAGGGTATTCTTCCAGAGTTATTTGGTAAGCCTCTGATTAAAGAGAAAATGTTGGGTTTGTGTGAGTGTGTGCATGTGTCTGTGTATGCACACATGTGTGTACACATGTGTGTTGTATGTTTACACAGAGTATCACACTAGATATATTCTTTTATATAATTAATTTGGTTCCAACATTCGTGTCTTGGAGCCCTTTTCACATATGGAACAACTTTATTCTTTACAAGTGATGGATGGTTTTCCATTGCATGGATAGTTAATAGTTTATTTTATCATTCTCTTATTGACAGATAGGTAGGTCATCTTCAAATTTTCACTATTATGAACACTGCATCTGTGAACATTTTGGTATACAACTCCTTGGTTGAAAGTTTACTTTCTAACTTGGAAGAAATAAGAGGTCACTGGCTTTTCATGCATTTTGTGTTCCCTTCACATGGTCTAGCTCAATATCTGACTTACAAAATTAGTCCTTGGTAGATATTTTTAAGATGAATCTGAATGATCCCAGCTCATATTACACTTTCTAGCTCCAGTTACCCAAATGGAAATCCAGTCCAGGACCAAGTGAACTGACATATGTACTATTGCCTGACCTAAGAACAAAAGCACTTCCTCAATTCCAGGGAAGGCACGGAAAACCTTCCACTAGCAGACAAGCAGACATCCAGATCCAATATTAGTCATCACAGTTAAAGACTCTTGAAGCAGGAGGCATAAACCAAAGCTTAAATTCTCCCTAGAGAGGTATAACTTCCATAGAAGTAGTTACTGTCAGTTCTTTTTACAGCATCCGAAACTTACCAACACTTCCTTTACTGCATCCTAAAAGCCTCCCATTTACATCCTCCCATTGCCATAGTCATCATGATCCATAGATGATATTTATGTAATGCCCATCTGCTCCACAGCGTCCATACACTTCATATGACTTCATTCACTAGCAACAGAGGCACATTAATAGCAAACACTGAATGATGAATTATTTCTCACGGGAAAGATAGTTAATTTCACTGCCCCCTGTGTGTCACAATTCAATGCCTCACCCTGGATGAGGAAGCAGACCTGTGGAGCGGAAACCACAAAAAAAGACAAATCAATGCAAAGCTCTGTGATCCGAGGCTAAGGTCACTTTTAATGGAATAAAAAGGCACCCTAGGGCTTTAGTTATTATACCACAAGCACATGCCACTGTGCCCTCAAATGTAATTAGAGCACAATAATACACATCCTAAGATGTTTTCTTTAAGTGGCACTGAAAGTTGGGGTAGGAATGAAAAAGGACTATTTGTCAAGTACTAAGATAAAGGAAAATCAGCAGCAGCAAAGTGCAATATTGATAGCATCTGTTTTGTTTTTTCCATTACAATTTCTAATTTTGTTTATTCTTTCTTACCTCAGCTAATTACCAGATACAGAGTATCCTTCCCCTAAATACTATTGGCATTAATGAGCTCATTTACTATGGTGTTTCAGACAGTTAACAATTATGAGGCTGCACTATTTTAGAGGTTGTGCAGTTTGTGAGCTCCTGGTTGTTAAAGACATGCATTGCTTGGGAGAGGCAATAGGTGGTGTTGAAGCCAAGTGGTGCCTTACTCAAGGTGTACCCTTTCCAGGACCACATTAGAGCAATATGTGCAAAAAGTCTCCTACTACTTCAGGCACTGATGGTTTTCTGGTTCGGTTACCCAGCACGTCCTTCAGCGAACATTTCTTTTTCTCTAAGTTACTCAATGTGTTTTCCTTATATCTCAAAGTTCCCCACTTGAAAAGTAGTAAACTGTCAAGACTTAGAATTATCATAAGGAATATCTAAGTTCCTTCTTTGGACTGTGCATCCTTTCTTTGAATTCAGCATCTGTGTTTATCTTTCATTTCTGACCAAGTTTCCTAAATCAAATGTGGGGTTTTTTTTTTTGTCTTTTTCTCCCAGTACTGGGGATTGAACCCAGTAGCAAATTATCCACTGACTACATCACTATATCTCCAGCCCTTTTTATTTATTTCTTTTTTAATTCTGAGACGGGTCTCATTAAATTGCCAAGGTTGGCTTGGAACTTGAGATCCTCCTCCCTCCACCTCCCGGGTAGCTGGAATTAAAAGTGTGTACCACTATGCCTGACATTCCTAAGCCAAATGTAATTGAGGTTAAAAGGTGGGATAGTATTCACAGAAAGACAGGGATTTTACCGCATGCAGCCGCTGTCTAATCGGTAAGGTTACTTCTGGTATCTGCAGCTGTCTGACAAGTTCCTATTGAGCCACACTCCAGAATTCCCAGAAATCACATGCTTAGTTTGTTCATGGGAAAATGATTCTGCTCAGGACAGGAGAACTGGGTTCCCTGAAATATTTTAGGAAAACATCATGTTGAATGCTTTCTAACTTTTAATTTTTCTTTGAAGAGGGAGATAGGGGGGAAAGGCCAGATATAATTCATGTTAAAGGAAACTAGAAAAAAAGAACATCTGAAAGAGATCACAATCAAGAGAGAAAATGTGTGGAAATGGGTATGAGTTAAAGGTTCCTTCTTTCAGAGAAAATAAAGAAATAGGGAAGAAAGAGGAAAATTTTCACTATGTTCAAGGAGAGAATTTAACTTTTATTTCTATTTGTATAATACTGTAGTCAGAAAGAATTCAGTCGATGGCTGTTTTCATTAATAATGTAAATTGTTAAAACATAAAATAGGGGTTTGTACAGTTCAATAGCAGTAACTTCAATAATTTTAAGGAGATTGGATTGTTTTCAAATGATACATGTATAGCCAAAATAGCAAAATGGGCTAAAGAAGGAATTGGAAGCTCCTAGAAGCAAATAATTAAATGGAAATTTTAAAAAATATCAAATCCAGGCATGGTGGTGCATGCTTATAATCCCAGTGGCTTGGGAGGTCGAGACAGGAGCATCTCAAAGTTAGCCATAGCAGCTTAGCAAGGCCCTAAGCAACTTAGTGAAACTCTGTCTCAAAATAAAAAATAAAATGGACTGGGGATGTAACTCAGTGGTTAAGCACCCCTAGGTTCAGTGCCTGGTACCACAAAAAAAAAAAAAAAAAATCAAAGAAGTATTCTCCCCTTGACTTAGGTACAACACTTAGGTCAATGTGTGAGTAGAATTTTTTTCCCCTCAAATATTCCCTGAATTTGAATAAATAATTTTCATGCTATTTAAATGATTTCAGAGAATGAAGGAAAGCTATGTAGATTATTTATAATTAAACTCCATTGTTTGCACAATCTCACATATACATTATTATAAAAATAAAAAATATCATAATATGGAAAATTATAAAATTATCTCATATGTATATATTCTCTAAGTACAAGGACAGCTTAATCTTAAGACAATGTTAATATAAATATAATTAATACATAATGTAATTATATCATTTCTTTTCATTCTTGATGCTATCTGCAACACCTTCAGAGGTAAACATGAAATGAGGCAAAATATTGGAATGGTAGATATAAAAATTGCTATTATTTGCATATAGGATTATTATTTTATCATCCTGGAAATCTATGTGATGCAGTTTTAAAGAAATATGTTAGGTATCATAATAAATTTAGTATATTTTCTCAAGCTACAAAAAGTCTGATATAAAACCCAACATAAAAATTTATAATAATTAACTTCAAAATAAAGTAATCTAGATGCAAACTTAATAAGTAATATGCAATATTTCTTTCCTTAGTGAATTTATATTTTCCATACTGAAAGGAAGTCAGTCATTTTCTAATAAGTCTAAACATTTGCCAATACAATTGAAGTCCCCATATCCCAAGATGACTTTTGATACCTGATCAAGATCACTCTCTCCAATACTTGCTACCTTTGTTTTTAATAATCACCATCATAACAGGTGTGAAGTGGCATCTCATTGTGGTTGTGATTTGTATTTCCCTTTTTATTAGTGATGATCATGAATACCTTTTCACATGCCTGTTGGCCTTTGTATATCTTCTCCAAAGAAAATCTATTAAAGGTTATCTGCGTTTTTGTTACTGAGTTGTAGAATTTATATTATTAAAATTTACGTCTATCTAAAGTATTCTATAAATTCAGTGATATCTCTATTACAATCACAGTGGCATTTTTTACAGAAGAAAAAATCATGATTAAAGTGCATATGGAAACACAAAAGACCCCAGATCTTCAAAGCAAATTTGAGCAAGAAGCACAAAGTTGGAAGCACTAAATTTCTTAACTTCAAAATGTATTACAAACCTACAGTAATAAAAGCAGTATTAACTGGCATAAAAATAAACATTAACACAGATCCCAGAAATAAGTGCACATCTATATTGTCAACTGATCTTTGAAAAGGTGCCAAGAATACATAATGATAAAAAGATAGTCTCGTCAATAAATGGTATTGGGAAAACTGTATATCCCCAGGCAGAAGAATGATATTGGACTCTTATCTCACACTATTAATAAAAATCAGCTCAAAATGGAGTAAGGATTTGAATATAAGACGTGAAATTACAAAAATCCTAGTAAAAAACAGGGAAGCCTGATGTGGTGGTGCATGCCCGTGATCCCAGCAACTCAGAAGGCTGAATCAGGAGGACTGTAAATTCAAGTTCAACCCGGCCATTTAGAAAGTTCTACATCAAAATAAAATTTAAGAGCCCCTTTTTCAACCTCCAATGCCCCACTTCCAAAAAGACAAAAGAGGGAAAAATTATTAACATTGGTTTTGGCAATAATATAACACAAAAAGCATTGCGAAAAAAAGCAAAAACAGCTGGGAGTGGTGATGCATGCCTGAAATCCCAGTGGCTCAGGAGGCTGAGGCAGGAGTTTCACCAGTTCAAAGCCAGCCTGAGCAACTTGGCTAGAACCTCTCTTGAAATAAAAATTAAAAAGGGCTGTGGATAAGGTTCAAAGCTTCTGTGTGGCAAACAGAAATAATCAACAAAATGAAAAGGCAATCCACATAATGGGAGAAAATGTTTACAAACCATACATCTGAAAAAAGGTACTATCCACAAGGGCAAGGAACTAGTACAAATCAACCTCCAGAGAACAAAATAAAATAAACAAAGGGTATTAAAGAATTAGTTTGCTGGAATCAATGAAGTAAAAAGTTCTTAATTCTTCCCAAACCTACTATCGAATATTAAAGGTTCACACTATCATCTTCTTACGTACTTAATAAATTTTCCCTCATACCTTGCTATTTTGATGTATGAAGAGATTAGATCATTCTCTCATTTACAGTTAAGATAAAAAAGTGTTGTTTGTTCTTAAAAGGAAAAAATCAATTTGTATAATATTTTTCTGTTAGAGGCTTTTCAATAGAGATCATGTAAATTCATATAAGTAACATCGCATACAATGGTACAGGATTTACTGTCCATTATGGTCAACACACTATGACAAGTGAATGGCAGAGCTATAATTTCACCATACTCCTTTCTTAGAGTATGTGTGGATAAAGCTGAGCTACTGTTTATAAGGTATTGGTAGGGCCAAATCTAACCATGCTTTAAAGCCTCATGCTACAAAAATTAAACAATTCTATAATCCAGTCTCCTTTCGTACTGCCTGCTGAGTTTCTCTTAATAAAAATAATAGAATGAAGAATGAACGTAAAAATTTGGATCTTTCATTTGTCCTTCTTGAGATCTTGATTTGTCTTCTGACTCTACTTTCCTTTGGCCAGCAGAAACAGTATCTGGGACAGAAGTCAGTGGTTGTTGCCTCGTTTTGTTAACTGATATAAAATGCCAGTTGGTTATGGCATTATGCTGTACACGCCTAAATAGGAAATCAAAAATTCTGCTCCAGGGGTTTTATTAATGTCCCAAGTATGGGGCAAAACAAGGACAATTGATTCTCGATTAGATAATATGATTTTAATCTTTCAAGGAATGCTCAGAGCAGGCTTACTTTTCCATTATCCCGTCACTGACAGGGTGGGCTGATTGTTCATTCATAGACACTTTCCTAGTGCCGCTGAAGAATCAGGCGTTAAGTTTTGTTTGCAACAATACTTCTCACAACCTTGCTTATACAGATAATAGTGAAATTGTAGGAAGGAAAAACCTAAAAAGAAAGTGTGTTCTGTATACTCTTCACACTTCCCTATCAGCTCTGTTCCCAGGTAGCTGCCCCATGTGGGCAACATCAATAGAGTCCTTTGTGTTCTGGTTTCTGGTTTGTCTTGAGCAAAGGGAAGCAGCATCCGGAGACTGGAATACAGAACATAGAGAAAATGGATCATTTACTTTTCATGCTTACCTCCTTCCAGGCTTAGGATGGCAATCGCTGTTCCCTACCTACAATCAAAGGATCCTCTCTGACGGTCATAGCTCTTTAAGGATTCTAGTACTTCCGTGCTCCTTCATTCTTCAGATTGGAGAAAAATGACCCCCCAGGTACCTTACTATCCCTTATTGGTGCCCCTGATCATGTCCTCACATTTGTAAATCATCCCTTTATTAACTCCTTTCAATTGTGCCAATTGAGCAAACCAACTACGTCCTGTTAGAACCCGAATTGATACGATACTATATAGAATCATTAACTACACTTTTTTCAAATCATACTTACAATTTAAAGAAAATGCTCAGAATAAGGGAACAAGATATAAAGTAATAGCAAAAGCATAACTTTAATTTTGGAAAAAGAAATGTATGCGGGTTGTATATGTCTGGGTGTGTGCATGTGTATACTTGTATGTGTGTGTATGTAAGAGACACTTTTTAAAAAAGTTTTTGGAGGAGGTATACTGAACTATTAGTTAAGGGCTTATATAAGTGATGGATTTCAGAAATGTTTCCAATGTTTTCTTATTTATATTTTAATTTTTAAATTATAATTTATAAACTATTATTTTATAGTCAAATTTAAAAGTAAAGTCTTATTTATATAAATATTTATGCCTATCTATCTATATATATATGTATATATAATTATAAGTTATTTTCTTCATCTAACATTAGGACTGTAGGAAAGGATTTTGCTTAAAGTAAAATTTGCTTAAGAAAATGGCTTCTATTGTCTTATAATGGTTTCTAAGCACAAAATTATCAGAGGAAGCTGGATGAAAGGGATTATTTATATTAAGTGAAAATTTTACAGAACAGTTTATACCAACTTTTATAAAATTGGAATTTTTAAATGATTTTAAATAGAAGTTAATCCTTACAAAATAGAATACTGATTATTAAAGCAATAACAATATCTGATATTTCTAGAGTAATTTTCATTTTAAAATTCTTCATTTATATAAGTGTTTTTCTTTCCTTAGTAACTCAAGGGGGATTGTGTGTGTCCTGGGGGAGAATTTTAGTACCATGCAGCAGTCTGAGTTGTGATAATTTGAAACTCTGGAATCTACTAGCACATGTCAATTTTCAGGGCTGACTAACGATGACTAATGAAATTATAGGCTGCTTTGCTCTGAATGTCTGTGTCCTCCCAAAATTTATATGTTGAAAGTCATTCCCCAACCTGATGTTATTTGGAGATGGGGCCTCAAGGAGGTGGTTAGGTGATTAAAGTGGAGCCCTCATGAATGGATAAGAATCCTGATAAAAGAGCTGCGCTGCCTCTTCAGGCAGGCTAGGTCACAGAGAAAGGACAGTCATCTGGGACGTGAAGACTCGTCAGACACTGAATCTGCTGTTGCCCTGTTCTTGGACTTCCTAACCTCCGGAACTGTGAGAAAGAAATTTCTGTTTAGAAACCACCCAGACTATGCCATTTTGTTATAGAAACCAGAATGGACTCAGACTCAGGCTCTGCTTGATTAAATATTGCTTAGGAAAGCTTTGCGTTTTCCCAGCTCAGTCAGTCCCACTCACTGCTGAATCTCTGGTTTAGGTCTTAATTTCTATTTCAATAAAAGAGATGTTCTTTGTAAAATGTTAAAGAAAAAAAACAGTTGCATTAAGTAAATCCTGTCCCATTTCCCCACACGAATCCTGTTTCTCTTGTTACCAAACTTTAGAAATCGTTTCATATGTAGTTTGATGTGTGTATGCGTTACTTTTAATACAAATTGATTAGTATTTCTCATCTTATTTTGTAATCCAGATTTAAATTGTTTTTAAATAAATGATACACATATTTTCTTATAGGAACGTACAAAACTACTTCATTTCCCCCTTCTCACCAAATGTACCTCTTATTTTTATTGCATGAATATATGCAAACACATTCTTGTTAAAATAAAAATGCGTTTCAGTTTTTACTGCCATCTAACCAGAGCACGTGTGAGGGAAGATCACACTCTCAAAGACTCCACCTCATGTCCCAGTTTCTCCCCTGCCTCACACTTCCTGCCTTACACTGCTTTTTACCTTCATTGTATTCTACGTTCCAGCATAAGTAAGTGACAGATGTACCCACAGGGTGGGTTTGTAGGCATAACTAATGCCCTGCACAGGCTGAATCTCAGTCAGAGTTTGATTGACAGCCAGAAAAAGCACTCTATGTATGAAGCATCCTGGGGACTGTCCTATTTCCTACCCTTTTCTCCTCATTCATTTTTCTCTTCACCACTTGCTCTCAAAAAATCATACTCAGGGCTAGTGCAAAAATTAATTAGAACTTATTAAATTAGAATGTGTTTGATATATAAGTATATACTATATACATATATATAGTACATATTTATGTTCTATGATGTGCTACTTTGATACATATATGTGTTGTATGATCAAATAAGGATAAGCATAACTATCTCCTCCTTAAATATTTATCATTTTTTTGTGGAGAAAACATTCAAAAATCTTGTTCTCTAACTTTTTTTTTTCAGTGCTGGAGAGTCAATCTAAGTGTCCATTACCACTGAGCTACATCCCAGCCCTTTTTACTTTTATTTTGAGACAGTCTCTTGCTGTGTTTCCAATCTGATCTGGAACTTGTGATCTTTCTGCCTCAGCTTCCCCTATGTGCTTTGGATTACTGGTGGTCATCACCACACCTGACTTTTCTATCTTTTTTGAACCATACAGTAAATTATTATTATATATATCCACCCTACTGTGCATATTCTTCAGTTTTAACTTTTGTAAAAAGGTTAAAAGACTGTGTACTCACACATCCCAGGCAAGCGCCGTAACTGCTGAGCCACTGTTCCAGCCCTGATATTGTTTTTTTTTTTTTTTAAGAATTAGCTATGTAAACGTTATGCTCCATAAAACTTGGATATGCTGGATATGTCTCTGTGACCTTTTTAATATCTTATACATATTTTATAAATATTTTCAGATAGACTTAATAAAAATAATACCATTTTAGAGGAGAAGAGAAGCCTTTTGCCTTGAACTCATACTTTCCCTCATGACTCAATTTCTATTTTAATACTTAATTTCATTGTCTGTTTTTCTATCTCATTTCTTTCTCTCTCTTCAGTCATCATTCCATCATGCCTTCCAATGTGCACTCTTCCTTTGTCTTACTCCCTTGAGATCCTATTTTTTATTTTTTCTGGAAAAATATCTTTCTCTAAAGCTTTTCTCCTGTCTCTGAAACCTTGGCAGCTGCTTGACTTCCTTAATATTTTATGTTCAGCCCAGAACCTTTAGTAGCCTTCTTGCCAACACCACATCCCTCACCTTCCAGAATTGACCAGGCTTCCTGTGATGGGCTCTGGTTGCCCCCTGCCTTCCACCATATTGCCCATTACTATACTCCCCTCACCACCAGTCTCACCCTGTTCCATTTCCAAGATCTTCCTGTGACTTTTCCTGTGTCTGATGTGAGGTTGGGGAGAATACAAGAGCCCTCCCTGAGACAGTGAGTGCACTGGACAAATGACTTGCCTTTTTTTGTGTGTCCTTTTTTCCATTAACATTAGTGGTATCATCTTATTTCATAGGTTCTAAACATGAATGGTTTTGATTCTGCCTTCTCTTTGGCTTCATATATCCAGGTTCCTCTTGCTAATTCTGCACTTTTCCTAGCATCCAATTTCATTTCCATTCTTATTACTTGGTTCAAATATTTGTTGCCAAGAAAATAATTATGATCATTATTTTCGCTGTAACTTTTCTGGTTCAGGCACTACACTAAGCGTTCTGCCCTTACATTTCACTTATTTGAGAAAGATGCTATTACAATGTTTGGTTTTTGTTCAGGTGAAACAATGAGCAACTTGCCATGGGTCATTTGGCTAATAAACGAGAGAAACAAATATCAAATTCAAAATATCCTGCAGGAGTATCCTAACTGCAACTCTATGAGATTAGTCAACTACTGACCTTATCTGCATGCACTATTACTTCAGCATTTCTGTAAGTTGTCTTTTTAGTGGTTTTCCATTGCCCAGGGACAAAGTTCAAACTTTCTTACATTAACCCTGGAGCCAAATTCTCCTTGCCTATTCAATGCACTTATCACCCATCAAAGCACTTCTTAGTTCTCATGGATGACATTCCCATGCCTCCAACCCATAAACCCTAACAATATTGTCCTTTTCTACATTATATATTTATTTATTTACTCATTCTTTTTCTGTGTTCATATAACTATTTTTTTCTCACCAATTAGTCTGCAGCATCTCTAAAAGTTGGTACAGGGGGTTTTACATACCTTTATTCATCTCAACACTTAACCAAAATGTTTTTCATAAGGTAGCTACTCAAAACTTATCACTTTACTGTATTTAAATATTTCCTATTTAACTCCATTGTGTTAGCATCATGGAAATACCATAGGATGGTGTGCTACTGTGCTTCTCTTTCCAGCTCCATGTTCAGTTCCATTGTACTAAAAGATTGAAAATGGCCATAATGGAAATATTCCAATGTAGAAGAAGCTAAAAATGAAAATCAGGACTTGATTTGTCATTCTGCTTATTATTCAGCCTAAAGAATGTGATGGAGAAAATGCTTATAATTCAAATTAAATTAAATGCTGTGTTGTATCTAATATTGAAGCCAAAGGAGGTTTCAACTTAGAGAGTACAACTTCTAGAAAGTAAGAAATAGCTCAACAGTAAATCATAAATAACATTTAGTGGCAAAAATTTGTAAAGAGGTAGTAGATTGAGGTGAAATTTCATTTGTCAAATCTTTGTAGTATTTACAATCAGAAGTTAGTTATGCATAATGAGTTCTAAAAAACTTAATAAAAGTGTTGTGTGAGAATAGAATGGATATGTGAAATTTATGAATATTGCATATTTTATTATTTATAATGTGGTGCATACCCTGTATATATGTAAAATTTATAATAAATATATATATGTATGTAAACATACACAATTACACTTTTTCCTAAAAGGTTTGTTAATAAAACAGTCAGCAGAACACCTTAGGATGTCCTTGTCAACCAAAGGATAAAATAAGGGCATTATTTTACAAAGGATGGAATTCATACTGAAAGGAGATGGGAAAAAAGAAAAAGGTATTATTTTAATAAATAATATTAGGAATTATTCAAATAATATTTATAATCATCAGTTGTTGCTACATAGCAGACTACCTCCAACTCAAAAGTTTAAATCCATAGTATGTTTTTGTTTTTATTTCTGAGTCCACCTTTCAGCTATGCGATGCTGCTCCTCTAAACCATCTTCCATCCATCATCAGTTAGGTTGTCACTGGGACTTCACTTGTCTGGGATGGTTCCTATCCTATGGCTGTTGACTGGGTGATGGAGGTAACTGAACCACATGTCCCCATGCAGGATACTTAGTTAATTTTCATAGTAGCTAGGCAGGATTAGTATAAGGCCTCTTGAAGTTGAGGTGCAGAAGTGATATAAAACTCATTTTCTCTGCAATCTGTTGGCTAAACAAGTCACACGTCCAGTTCAGATTCAGGAAGTGGGAAGTAAATTCCAGGCCTTCATGGGAGTCTTGCAGAGTATGCAGAGAGGGATGAGCAAGTGGGGTCATTTTCTACCACAATGTTTTTTGCAGTCCAAAAATACCCATACCTAGGTTAAGCAAACTGCTTGTGAATGGGCCCTGGACTAGACAAACAAAATCTTCTTTGTCCTTGATTATGGTTCTTCCCTCTTCCCCCATTTTCTAAATATTTGCAGTTCAGTAGACGTGCTGTAGATAAGAATAAAGTAGCTAGAATTTCATCATGATTCCTGTTTCTTACAAAAACAATTCTATGTAAAGCAAATTTGCAGGTAAATCTGTTATAGAAGAAAGTTGAAAAGAGATTTAGTATAATTAAAGAAGCTGAATGAAATTACACATTCGAAGCATAAGGAAGAAAGCAGCCTGAAAAGCACCATCATACATGCCACCCCTCATTGACGGAAACATACCTCTGCAACACATGACTCCACATTGTTACAGTAGCCCTCTCCTTCTTGGGTAGTCTTACGAAAATTTGTAATTATATAGGTATTAGTTGACTGGTTGTTTTGTTGATTCCTGTACTTTTAGCACCTAGTTCAGTATCTGGCACAGTAAGGAGTTAAATGTTGAATTAATGCCCGAATGAAGGAGGTGACGATGCTCTTTATGAAAAATGAAAACCAGTAACATTTAATAGCTTTCAGTAACATTGTCTTTTTTTAGAAATATTTCCCACATAATCTTCAAAAGCAAGAGATGGGAAGAAAGAGTCCCTCCCAAACTCTCAAATACATTTGAAGATTGCTATGGTTCTCTCCTTTTGGAGGCAACAGAGGAATTCCAAAACCATACCAAGCTTATCACTTATCCAAATTGATCAGCATTCTTCCCTCAACACAGCAGTATAGCCCACTCAAATCTCAAATAGCACCCACGCATCTGTTTATAATTTCTACTATGGGTAGATGAAATGACAAATTTAGCTTTCAACCATAGCAATGACTATCTCTCAGGTTATTTAAACAATCATATAAAGTAATTCTGCCTACTAATACAGAACAAGGAAAAAGGCACATATTTGCTATTCAATGAGTTATTACATCGCTAGTCCTCTGCTAGAGCCTATAAATTCATTATTTGTTTGATTCTTTAAAATAATTCTTCAAAATAAATTATTGTCATCTTATGTATGAAACACCCGAGGCTTAGAGAAGTTAAGTAATTTGGTCAAATCCAAAATTCATAAGTTGCAGAACTTAAGTAAGTCTTTCCAATACTAAAGCTTTTGTTCTTTCTCTGTTGCCACTATCCTATTTTCTCTTTTGTCTTCTTTAATCAAGATGCATCCATATTCTTTATGTTCATTTTACTTGGGAAAAAGCTTTATATATATTAGTGGAAATGCCCTTAGAAAAGAATAGATGTTATATTAACCATCTTCTTCCATTTATGATTTTTTTCTGGAAAGCACTATTAGCCAAGAGTATGCCATGCTTCAATCCTCAAAGAAAATTAAAATGAATATTCCCATCAGCTGTGGTTCATGCTGCCAAAGATTTCTGCCTTCCCCATGACTAAACCCTCCTTTGGTTAATGAAGAACCTGGGTCCCACTTTACCTCTGATATCATTCACCCAATTCTGGCTGACACTGGTCCATGGCTTCACTCCCAGAATCAGTACACTGCCAAGCCAAACCATTCTTCTCCTTCATATTATGTCTGCTTTTGGTGGAGGAAGAAGTCTCAGAAAAAAGGAAACACATATGAGCTGTGTAAACAGCACATGTCGTAGGATTGAGAGTGAAGCAATGTTAGAGTTTGAAAATTTACAAAGTAAGAACAACTCAAGCACAATCACATCACCATCATGTAGATAACATGGAAGATAAAGATACTAAGAGCAAGCTTATTAGTAAGGAAAGACAGACTGGTATCAGTGTGTGCCTAGGGGAGAGAAAAGGAAACTTAGGAAACTCATTCTATTTTTTCTTTTGGAGGCAAAGCACATAGCAATTTAATTTCACTTGCTCCTCTATTTGTCTGAGTTGTGTTATGATCTCTCCTATTTCTGGCCAAGCATTCTCTAATGCGGTGCTCCTAGAACTTTACTGTACATAAAAACCACCAGGAGAGCTAGTTAAAATGCAGGGTTTGAAGCAGCAGTTCTGAAAGGTGGCCTGAGAGTGCATTTCTAACAGACTCCCAGACAACATCCACACTGTGGGTTTGGAATCTTTTTTGGTTAGCAATGCCCTTGACCAAAAGTCACTATCTTGATTGGTATAACTGGAGAGAGGAGTAAGAAGATATATTGCCTTAGAAAAAGAGGTTGAAAAGAATATTTATACACTTTATATATTCAAATATTCTCCTACTTCAGTCTAGGAACACTGATACTCCATAACAGACTGACTTAAGAGATCTATTATGCTTGCCTTTTAAAAATAAACAGAATCTTTTTTTTTTATTTTGCTGACTTCTGGGATTTGAAACAAGTCGGTTCCTCAAATGTTGTCTATGTTTATAAAAACATTGTAAAACTGAATCTATACTTCTACTTTCAGGGGTAAAAAAAGATTTTTTTCTTATATTTATTAATTTGTGAAGCCACAAAAATAAGCATCATTTTAATTCAGCTTACACGGGTATTATATTTGTCATCTAAATCAAAATCTTGGATTTTTGAATTTTTATTTATTTGTTTTTAGTGCTGGGGATTGAATGCAGAGCTTTGTGCATGCTAAGCTTATGCTCTGTCACCAAGCTGTACCCCCAGCACTAAATCATAGACTTTTAAGATAAAAAGTATATACCACACAAGATAAGCAATAGTAAGTTGCAGTCCAGCCAGGAAAAACCTAGTTTAAAAAATACTCCATAAATACAGTAAAGGCACAGATTTGCTCTCTCTCTCAGAAGCTTCTAACTAGGAAAAAAAATCCTGAAATTAAAAAAAAAATCATGTCTTTATCAATGACAGGCTAAGCAAAAGCCTTGATTTTTCTTGTTTCCCAGTTTGGAAAATCTGGTGACAGAGAGGTTAGTCCAATTTTTAAAGAATTAAATAGTTATCAGCTCCAGAGGAGGCATGGCAGTGACATCAGCCCACCCACACGGAGGGCAGAGTCCTGCCTTTCGCCTGGCTGCCCCCTGCTCAGAGTCCACCCAATTTGGCTTTTCAGTGTCCTCAGCTTTTCACCCCTCCTGATGTCATTGGTTCCTTGGCAATTATGACTTTTATCATTGCTTTGCTGGTTTTTGCCTCTTGGATGTTACGATCTTGTTCTCAGGAAGACTGATGGCACTATTTTTCATCAATATTTCTTTATTTGGATCCACTGGCATTTGAGTAGATTTCATTTGTTTCTTCCATTGCTCTCACAATCTACAATAGGGGCTTGAGAAGTCCTGTTTGGGGATACTGATTTCTTGCCCCCAGGTTCTTTTGCCCTGACCACTTCCAGCCATAAGTCACTGAATCAGAAGACCTGCCACTCACACAGGGTGTCAAGATGGAAAGGAAAAGTGAACTTTTTCATTTTAGAGAATGTTGTTCCATCCACAACACAAGCATTTGCTCTGTCCTTCATCGCTAAGATGATTGAATAATTCATAATCTAAATCAAGACACTTTTGAAAATAAAAGGGGAGTGAATAGAATTAGGTCAAGACTAGGGGCCTGATTTAGGACTGCCGTAGGTGTGCTGTAACATATCGATGGCTTTCAGGGTCTCTTTGTGGACTCCTCCAAGAGTCCACTGAAAAGGAAGTTGGGTGAACCCGAAGCAATACCTTAGGAATGAAATAACAGGTGTAGTCCTTAGAAGTTCCGCCACATTGTAACTTGTCCATGTCGATTGATTTTAAGAATTTGAAGTACAGTGAACACGTGCAGAGTTACTTATGAAAGAAAGAGCTTGGAACTCACTTCAATTTTTTTGCTCTTGCTTCCAGCTGACTTAAAACCTCTTACTGTCTGTTGGATATAAAACATTTTTGTGTAAGTTGAATACTTATATTAGAAACCAATGTCACTCAGGAAGAGAAAATCATTCTTAAATACTTCTAAGTAGAAAAGCCAAAGGTAATTAGATAAGAGGATAATTGCCTTTGGGTCTTCACTCTCATTCCTTAAGAACCAAAATTATGTTTAAGATTTGAAGAAAAACAAAGTTGAGAAGTGATTGTATTGTGCTATCAAGGAACATGTTGCCTGCTTTCATTTTACAGCATATTTTTTAAGAGAGAGAGGGACAGTGAGAGAGAGAGAGAGAAAGAGAAAAGCAACTTTATCTAGTTTTTCACGTGGCTTTTGTTGCTCCAACACTTTGTTGTGTACATGGTCCTGGGGTTTGAACCCACACCCTTGCACATGCTAGGCAAGCACTGTAACCGCTGAGCCACTGCTCTAGCCCTTTACAGCGTATTTTAAAACATGCAGGTCCCCTTACAGAGTGATGTCTAATCCCTTTATGAGAATGACACAGAACACTGAGTGATGTACCATCTCAAGCTCTCTTATTGGTACTACTTTTAAAATATTTTCTCATCTGTTTCTCCACAACACCAACCTTTGTCTTCAGGATTCTCCTACTTCTTAGTCCCTGGTGAATTCAGCTGCAGCCCCCATTATCTTTTCCAAATGCTATTTTGATTCTGTAAATTCCCATTATAGACTGTTTCAAGAGCACCCCACAGAGAAATTCCAAGATCACTGTTACGGTTTGAATGTGAGGTATCCCCCAAAAGCTCACATGGCAATTCAGGAAGGCTGAGGTGAAATGATGGGGTTATAAAAGCCTTAACCCAATCATTGAGTTTAGCCCCTTATAGGGATTAATTGGCAACTGAAGTCTAGTAGGGAGTAGCTGGAGGAGTTGGGTAATTGGGGGGCATGCCTTCAGGGTATAAATTCTGTATCTGACATGGAGTTTCTCTCTCTCCTCTGCTTCCTGATGTGACACATTGAGCTCTCTGCTTACTGGAGCCATGGAATAAAGCTGGCCTTCCATGTAGTAGAACCTCTGAAACTATGAGCCCCTAAGTAAATCCATTCCTCCAAAAATTGTTCTTTTCAGGTCCTTGGGTCACATCGGCAAAAAGTTAACTAAAACAATCATTAACCCAAAGTTTACAAGTCTCTGCTTCCTCTATGCCCCAGCCTCCTCACTGGGCAATTTGTATGATCTCATTCGTTGAATGGCTAGAACCAAAAATTAGAAACTATAAGCCAAGACCCTCCTATCCAGGACTCTACTCTGTTTGAAGAGGTAGTAAAAATATTAGTGTTGGGATGCATTGAGATTTCCCTAAGAGCTGGTTTAAGAACAGCTTTTACTTTTGTTTTGCCAGGCTTGGTGGTAATTGGGGAAGCAAACAGAATGACCTAAAGGGGAACTGAAAGTATTTTAGTCTAGAAAGCAGGCGGAAGATCTGGAACATACACTGTAGAGAAGAACTGAGAAGTTGAGAGCAGTAGAAACGTGGTATGGGATGTGAGAGGAGACACCAAGATTGGAGAACTTGCTGAGCTCCTTCAGGTTATAAGAACTCATCCAATCAAAAGAATATTTATGTCTTGTGCCATAGATGTGGACCCTTGACTCAGTGATTCTCAGTGTGGACTACACATTAAAATCATTAGGGGACTTATAATAGGCTAATTCCTAGGAATTACCTCCAGATGTTCTGAGATGCCTGGTCTCAGGTAGGGCTGAAAATTTTAGTGTTTAATCTTCCTCTGCCCCTGGCATCTGTGACTCTATGACTCTGGTGACGATTAAATGAGATTACCCACGTAGATGCACTTTGCACAGGGCTCTCTAAAGGTTGGCTTTTATTGATAGGATTACTAAATCAATAGCCACTGAATTTCAAAACAAATTGAAGAAGGAGCACAGTTATGGATTCTGCTAGGGCCTACATTCAGCAGAATAATCCTCTGAATTGAATATTGAAGCCCAAGTTAGGTGAAGAATGGGTCATGCATCCCATGAGAAGGCACAGCATAACACAAAAGCATGAAGATGGTAAGAAGTAACATATTCTGTGCACAATATATTTTTCATTTTCTAATTGATTCAATAACCATCTATTGCTTTCGTTAATCCAGGCCTCACATTGTCTTATCCATTGGGGGCATAAAGATGCCTGACAAGAAATACACAAACTGATATGGATTGGACAAAGCAAGGCTGTTTTCCTCTTAAGGGTCATTCCAAGGATGGTCGATCAATTTGAACTTTGAAGGTCACTATTGGAGCAAGCAAATGGTAGGAACTTCCATGAGTTAACTTCTCAAGCATCCAGACATGTCAGAAGGAACGAATCTAAAAGTTCCAGTGCGATTAGCCTCTCAGAAGTAGAGTACACGTTTGAAAGTGTCACACATGTCTTCTTGGCACACCGCAAAACACTCTGGAAATGTGAAAAGGCAGGCCAGGCTGTGGTGGCACATGCCTATAATCCTAGTAGCTCAGGAGGCTGAGGCAGAAGGATTACAAGTTCAAGGCCAGCCTCAGCAATTCAGCAAAGCACTAAACAACTTAGTGAGATCCTGTTTCAAAATAAAAATTGCTGGGGATGTAACTCAGGATTAAGCACCCTCAATGCCCCCTAAAATGTTAAATAGCATTATTACTATTATTAACTCTTCAAAACAAATGACAATAAATTGAGAGAAAAATTAATGCCTAGTAAATATGAATGCCATAGAAACCTACAGAATACATTTGATATTTAATATATTAAAATTGAAGTATTCATATTCCAGATGTGAAGTGACCTAGTTCTCCAAAGCTTTAGTGGTTGTTTCAAGCCTTCAAAGAAAGATGCATAAATTCAAATACACATACAGATCATAGAGATTGTAACTCTTCCTAGACATGTCCCCTGTATTTTCATCTTTGCCTGAAATAATGTAGAAAGCAAGGACAATTTAACTAGTCAGCCCAGGGAAAACCAGAACCAAAGACAAGGGACCCTCTGGAGACTGAGATCATCCTGTACAGTGGCTGGAGTTTAGAGTGGAAGCTGGAGATTCAAAGACCAGCTGCAATACATAAAATGTCAGTGCAATGGTTTGTCCACATGGTTCTGGTATCTAATGCATCAGCATCATCTAGGAAATTGATAGAAATTCAGATCCTCATTTTCCACCAGGACATACTGAGTCAGAAACTCTGAGAGAAGAATCAAATAATCTTCCAAGTGATTTCAGGACTGCTAAAATGTGAGAACTGCTAAATTAATAGTTTCCACTCCTGGCTATTTCTGTATTAGTTTGCTAGGGCTGAAATAACAAATGCCAATAAATAACAAATGACTAGGTAGCTTAAACAAAAATTATTCTCTACATTTCTAGCGAATAAGGATCTGAGATCCAAGTGTTGGGAGTGTTGGTTTCTTCTGAAGCTTCCCTCATTGGCTTATAAGCAGCTGTCTTTTCCTGCATCTTTTCGTGGTTTTTCTTCTGTGTGTCTGTCTTTATATCTTTATTGCCACATCTTATCAGAATACTAGTTACATATTGAATTGGTACTTTAATGGCCTTGTTTTAATTTAATTGCTTCTTTAAAATTTATCTAAATACAATCATAATCTGAGTTAACTGGAGTTAGGACAGCAGCATACAGATTTTAGGGGATATAGTACAGCCGACAACAAGGACCTTAAATTTAAAATTGTCAAGACCACATAAGATCAAGTAAATATGAATTCCTAGGGGTTAGGCCAGGAATAAACATTTCTTAAAAGCTCTTTTATGATATGTATGTGTAACCAGGACTGACACCAGGCTATAATGGTTGAAAGGCAAACACTCGGTCACCTGTCAGGGAATTTGGTCATTAATGACCATTTACTGGTGGTAGGCAGACCCACCCTCACAAGAATAGAACATGTTATACAATAGAAGAAATTCAATCATGGGAAATTCGGTTTCATGTAAAATATTCAACCAGCCCCTGAGGCAAGAGCAGACAGGTTAAATCAGTTAATGGAACTGATAGCAAGTTCATAAGAAAGCATTATCAAAATATATGTGAAAGAGTAGAAGTTGGCTGTGGTTCACATGTGGTTCACTCAGGACACAGAGGTTTCTAACAAGAAGATCTTGGCCAGGAAGTTGTTTTCAGGGCCAGGTAGTTGTAGAAACCCATGAAATGGCCATAAAGGAAGTCATATGGCATCTGAGCTCTTTACAAGATATCCTACCTTTTACCTTGAAAATGTCTCTTATAGCATTTTATAGAAAAGGAAGAGAAAACAAAAGAAACAGCAACAAAACCACTGCTCTGAAGATTCAATGTGTGTGTGGACTTGCGATGCCCTGTGAAGAGCTATCCAGCTCCTAGCAAGTTCCTGGACTTCATTTCCTGTGGGTGATGGGGCATCTCACAGAGTTGCTGATTAAACTTCTAACCACCTTAGCTAAAGCTGATAATCTCTGCTTTGCTGTCCCTCACAGAGAGAAGGCCGACTGTGTTCAAATTCATTATTAGCTCTATTTCAGCATACAAAAATTAAAGGACTATTGTAAAGAAACAACTGGAATCCAGGAAGAAAATGCCATCTCTTTGAAACCTCCTCACCCCCATTCACACAGCTGGTCCAGAGATGGAAGAATTACAAGGAACCCAGCTGAGTAATAACATTATTGATCCCCTACTAATCGGATTTTTCTTGAGTCCAGCAACAGTCAAGTGTTTACAAGACTTCTCTTTTCAAAACAACTCAAAAGTCATTCTCAGGAGAGAAGCTAGAAACCAGAAAATCAATAATGCAGGAACTGCGACTAAGGATTTTCATCTACCCAGTGAGGAGGATTTTTATTTATAGAAAAACTGGCCACTCCGGTTTAGTGTGGTAATAACATGGTACAGCTAGTTCAAAGAGTGGCATGGTTGAACACAGCCTTGTATTATGCCCACCGTAAATGGTCTCTAAGAGGAAAAGCCTATAATTTAGAGAGATTAGCCATGAATGATAAAGCCCAGGTCATTGTAACAGATACTTTTTACCAGCTCTGTTTGTGGGGAGGGCATGTAAAAAGGAAGGAAAAAGGTTAGCTTCAGGAAACCTGGCAGGGGAAAGTGAACCTCCTTTGGTTTTACCTACATGAGAGCTATCTTCCACCCAACCTGAACACTGGATAGACGAAGACTGATCTATTACAAACATGCGTCATTTTTATAAATGGAATTTAAATGTTTTTGCTCCCTCAGGAACCATCTTCCCACTGTCCTACTTATATATTATTTCTCTTTACATGATCCTTGAACTCTGGGGAAAAACTATGTGCGCTTTTCAATTGTATTTTTTTCCAGGGTTTCTTGTTGGGTGGAAATCAGGAAACACTGACTCAAAATGTCAAATTGTTTTCCAGGGAAGTCCTCAGAGCATGGTTTTGCTGACTTCCTTTTGGGATAGCCCATCAATATTTGTAATTGCTGACAGAAAAGCAAGAGGTAAAGATAACAAGTGTGATTTCTTCAAAGTTAGTCTACGAAGATACATGCAACAATTAATTTATACTTATTTTAATCAGTTTAATTTAATCAAGTTAATGCTTTATCAGGAATTAGAGTTATAGTTGGTCTGAACTCATTTCTGTATAGTCCCGATTTGTATCGCTTGACAATTTCCATGGTGCAAATACTCCCGCTTTCTTCTTCTCTGTCTCTCTCTCTTTTTTTTTTTTTTTTTGTACTAGGGATTGAACCCAATGGCACTTAACCACTGAGCATCACTCCTAGACCTTTAAAAAAATTTTTTTTCCATATAGGGTCATTAAATTATGTAGGGCCTAAGTTGGTAAGGCTGGCTTTGAACTTGTGATTCTACTGCCTCAGCCTCCTGACCCGCTGGGATTATAGGTGTGCACCACCATGCTAGGCTCCACATGGCTATTTTAAGTATCAACATGAAGTCAATGAACACAGATTTGGGAAGAGGATATCACTATGTAGCATTTCCAGATTATAGATAAAATTGAGTTTGAAAAACCTCAAGAGCACATACAGCAATAAGATGTAATAAAATAATTAATAAGTGATGTTTTAACTATTTATGAATTTGTTTTAATATGAAGTATATATGAATTATACACTTTTACATAATTTAATTTAAAAATGGTTATGTTTCTTTTTCATCTTGCATAATTTCAAAAAATCTAAACTTGGCTCTCAGTAATAATCAGTTCCAGCACAACATTGGTCCAGATTTATGAAGGAAAGGAGAATCTAGGCCCATGACATCAAGAGCTGGGACTGTGCATACCCTGAGTCTATGAGCTGAAAAGTAGCTGACTGAACAGGGTTGAAGAATAAAACTCAAAACAAATTTCTAGATTTCAGCCTATAGGGCAGATATCACCACCACGTGGGCTGAAAATGTGCTTTGTTGGGGAGTCCTGATGCCACTGGCCACACTGCAGAAATTGACTGGACCTAGCTGGGTGCAGCAGCACATACATGTAATCCCAGGGGTTTGGGAGGCTAAGGCAGGAGGATCTCAGGTTCAAACCCAGACTCAGCAACTGAGTATCAAGGTCCTGAGTAACTTAGTACGACTCTGTCCCAAAATTAAAAAATAAAAAGGGCAGGGCTGGGGATGTAGCTAAGTGGTTAAATGCCACTGGGTTTAATCCCTGGTACCAAAAAAAAAAAAAAAAAAAAAGAAAAGAAAAGAAAGGAAGGAAGGAAGGAAGGAAGAAAGAGAGAGAGAAAGAAAGAAATTGACTGGATTTGAGAGGCAGTTACAATCTTTGGGCGAGATTAGTGTTCTAACTATTGTCTCTTTCGCATGGCTTGGTTCACTCATGTACCTGCTCTCTGAAGTTGGACCGCATCCAAGTCAGCACTTCATTAAATTCACCCTTTCAGAAGCCTTGTGGTCTTAAATAATACCTCTCTGCTGTAAGTCCCACATTTATCACTCAAACCAAGACTTTTCCTGGAACCAGAAGCTTCCATGTCTCTCTGCCTACTCGATATCTTTCTTTGGATGTTTAATGGGCATCTCAAGCCTATCATGCTCAAAACCAACTGCTCTTGCCATGGTCTGCACCAACTTAGAAAATAGCTGCTCCATCATTCCAGTTTCCTGGCCAAAAGTCAGGGCCTCATCTTTGATCCCTCTTTTTCTCTGTCCCACATCCTGTCCACTAGCAGAATTTGTTGGTTCTATTTTCAAAATACATACAAGAGCTGACCTTTCACCACATCCAACACAGCTTCCAGAATCTCTCCCACACATTACTACAACAGTCCCCCAGCTGGTCCCCTGCTTCTGGCCTCGCACCCATTTCCCATTCTCGGGGCAGCCAGCACCAGCCTTCCACAACTTACTTTGAGTCATTTACTTTCTGTAGGGTGAAAGAGAGTCCTCATGCCTTTGCTTTTGCTGGCACCTAAGTGATATTCCTTCCCCAGAGATCTTAGGGTCTTTGTCTCATACTCTACACCTTTATCAAATATCATCTGCTGACTTCTCTATTTAAAATTATCACTTCCAGTAAAGTCCTTTTTAAAAAAATAATCTTTTGCTCCATAGTGCTTACCAGCAGGTGAAAGGCTTTAAATTTATTTCATTTTTATTCTGAGGGCAGAGGTTCCTATCTGTTTGGTTCGCTGCTGTATCCCAGTACCTGGAAACAATACCTAGCACAGTGGGACTAAACAAATAAAAGCTAAAGGAATGGATATCATGGTCTGAATGGGTGCCCCAAACTTCATGTGTGAGGAACTTTATCAATGCAAGAATGTTTGGAAGTGGGGCATTTTAAGAGATCGTTAGGCCCCAATGCTTTACTCTCATGTATGAATTAAAACAATTATAAAAGGACTTGGTAGAAGGAATTTGGCATTTTTTGCCTTTCTGCCTTCTGCTGTGTGAGGACATAGTGTTTGTTCTTCCTCTCCAGAAGATGCAGCATTGAAGATGTTGGCAGCAAAGAGCTACCCTCTTCACAGAGTCAGCACTTTGATCTTGGACAATAAACTTCTATGGTTTATAAGTAACCCAGTCTGGGGTATTTTGTTAAAGTAGTATGCATGGATTGAGATAGACATTTAAAGCACAATACAAAAGTAAAATTAGGATGGAAGAGGAGGTAGGGAGAAGGGAATTGGAGGGATTGTAGGAAATCGAGTGTTTTGTTAAGCAACTGAGAACCTAGCCTCTTCACGTTTCAGCTGATACACAGTGAATAATATGGAATTCCAGAAAACTGTAGCTTTCCTAAAGTAGACTAAATGAAGTATGTAAATAAAAGTTGTGTGCTTCCTAGAAAGAGTATTACTTTTGAAGTTAGACAACTGTTGATGCTGTTCATTTCATTATATTCTCAGTGTGTGACATAATCCTTCCAGGCCTTTTCTGGTTCACTCTTCTTTCAATTTTCCTCTTCCTTTTATGGAACTAGTTTCTCTGGCATTTTTCTTCCTTTGATCTCTTAAATGCTGTGTCCAGCTGCTCCTCCACTATTCTTTCTGACTTTATCCTGATCAGACTCCTCTTTTCCTCTCCATAATTTTGCTCATGCTGCCTCTTTAGCCTGAAGAAAATGGACAATGCGAATTCAACTCCACCCTCATTTCAGGTCAAACTGCCTTTGTGTTCCCATAGTCCTGTCTCATCCCCTTCCCTCAAAGCTGCAAGATGTCATGACAAAAAGTTTAAGATTTAAAGAAAAAAATGGGTTCATCACAGAATTTTATTTCAAAGCCATAATGACTTAATTTCATCCTTTAAACTTACTAAGCTTCAGTTTCTTTATAAGAAAAATGAAGGGGCTGGGAGCAGTTGCTCAGTGGTAAGAGCACTTGGCTGCCATGCTCAAGGATCTGGGTTCAAACAATAGCACCACATATACAACTTAGTGTCGAAGAAACAAAGGCCAGATGAAAAAATAAATAAAACTGATTCTTTTTCTCTCTCACTTTCTCCCTTTCTGTCTCTTTAAAAAGGAAAGAAAGAAAGAAAGAAAGAAAGAAAGAAAGAAAGAAAGAAAGAAAGAAAGAAAGAAAGAAAGAAAGAAAAAGATAGAGAAGCAAGTAGCAAAACACTATGGTACTCGCAATTGAATCCTTGGGTCCTATTGCAGCTCAGCCACTTTCAGTGCGCTAAAAAAGCAAATTAATATTTCTAATCATTGATGTTTTCTTTGATAAAGTATGGATTATAGTACTCACCTCAAAAGGCTGCTAGGAATATTCAGAGATATCAAACACTGATACACTGCCTGACATATGGTAAGTGTCCAGTCCAGCTGTTATTACCATTATTATAATTATCAGGCTATTGTGAAGACACATGTGTTATTGTGTATGACGGACAGCCTTTGTTTGTCTCTTTAGATCCACGCCCCAACTCCTGACCCTGTTTGTACACCATGAGCCTACACTGGAGAGCTCCTATCAAAGGGCTTTTTCATACATCTGCTTCTGGTTGGGCTAATGGAGGCAGCAGCAGAAGCTGGGTTCCCATCCTAGGTGACTCCATGGGTCATGTTTGCTCTATTCAGGCCGTGACTTTGGTGAGATAGCTGTCTCCACAGGATTCTCAGCTTACTCTCCAGGAACGGGTAACCACTCTGTCCTCTTGGTAATGACTTCCTGCTATTTTTAGCTCTGCAACACTGATGATCTTGGTTTGCTTTCACCCAGTGAGTTCCCTTATAGATAATCCCTTTATTAAACTCTACTCAATTTGAGCATGCTCACTGCTTCCTTTTTGAAGCCCAGTTAAGAGTATATAGCAGGGCCTGGAGTGGTGGCTCAGTGGTTACAGGGCTTGCCTGGCATGCACAAGGATGTGACTTGTAATCCCAGCACCATGTACACAATAAACTGTCAGAGCAATAAAAGCCACATGAAAAACTAAATAAAATTGATCCTTTCTTTCTCCCTCCCTTTCTTTTTTTTTTTTTAATAGGAGTGCATAGAAAAGTTCCTTGTGAAGTGACAACATGTATGTCTCAACCTACATGCTTATTTGTTGTATGTCCCTAGCAATGAGCAGCATCAAACACTTGGAAGAATTATACAAACACATGCCACTTTTCCAGATTTAAAATTAAAAAAAAAAATCTACTGCCACCTTCAAAATCTCCTATAGCTCATAGGAACTTGCAAATCAACATAGTATCAGGTACTGACCCATTATCTGCTATTCTTTCTATATTCCTATATTTGTTAAGAATATCACCACAATTCTACTGCCCATGAGAAAGCCTCGTCTCACTTTCATCTCCGCCTAGACCTCATGTCCAATGGGCACAAAAGAAACAAAAATTCAGCCAAAGATCAACAAAGCTGATGGGTAGATTATTGATCTGGGTACCATTTTATTCCACATCCACTACTACTTCCTCTGTGATGCTTCTCAGCACCCTCCACCTGTGACCAGAGGGTCATAAATTACTATTAGAAAAATATCTCATGACTCTCTTTTACTCCCTAGAAACCTACAAATGCTAAAGATAAATTCAACAAAGTCAAAGCTGTTTAGGCAATAAGTACGTCCTATTCACTGTTTACACTGAGCACTCAGCAGCACTGCTGGCACACAGTAGATAGCCAATAAATGCTTGTGGAGTGAATAAATAAATGAATGAGAGGTTTGTAGAGGGAATTCTCTTTTTTCTGAAAAAGCATATCCTTTTCTGACTCTTTATAATCCAAGGTTGGTAACAAGTCAATTTAAGAGAAAATGACTTTTAAAGAATGAAATGTTTACCCTTTGTTAGGCATTCTTTGCCCAGCTTTCGAAAGGAAGTATTAGTATTTCTCATCGGAGAAAATATAAAATGATTACCAGGTGTTAAGACTCAGTTGAGAACTCGGGGTGCCTACACTGAGGTCACAGATTTTGCCTCTGTGACCTCCTCCATCACCCTCAACCTCCAGTCTCATTGTCGAAGTTTCCAGGTTAAAGTCCCTTTGCTATTTTCATTTGTTTGCTTGAAGCATAGTTTGTCTCCAGCTTTCAGCTGTGTGCAGTAACCCATGTGAAGGCCTATCATACTTCCTTTCCCAGATAATTGATGCTAATGAGCCATGAAATAATCCATTTGAATAACTGATAGAGAAGTTTCCGTTTCTCTTCTTAGAAAATAAAACTCCTGAAATTGCTCATGTGTAAAAGTTAAGTCAGCCACTTCAAGGAAAGGAACTGATAAAACAATAGTAACAACTTTTTCATGAAACTATCCAGAGAGGTGGTTGGGCCAAGGCACCATAATTGAGGTTCATGTTTATTATCCCCTTGGTCTTATTCTAATGGGTTCATGAGAATTGACTATAATGAACAAACAATGGTTCTGATGAATGAATTTATTGGTTAATTCATAAAACATATGGCAAGCTCCTCTGCCAGAGTATTTGGGCAAAGAGAAAGCAAATGAAAATCAAGAATAAATAAATGATATGATATAAAAACAGCATTATGAAGTAGAACAGAAAGGTCAACTAATTAGGATTTTATTGATCTGGAAAAGAGGAAATACCAGTTCTATTCTATGCACACTTGCAAATAGCTGAGTTCAAACTGGAGAAGAAGTCTATGTTCTCAGTAAAACTCGGTATATATTGGCCACAGTTCCTGTCTATAAATTACGATAGTCTTGCTCTGTAAAGTTTATGTGGAAAAATTAATGAGTTTTTTAAAAGGGGAAAGGATACCATGCTCAGGATAGCTAGGCCTGAGCTGTGCTGTCAAACAACCCACAAATCAGTGTTTTTACTTAACAAACATTTATTTCTGCCTAACTCAGAGTGTATTCTACAAGGTGGCTTCTGTGATCTTATTTTATTTTCAGGTTGTACATTTAACATTGCTGATCACTTCAGCAAAGAGGATCCAGTGGAGGATCTTCTTCCAACAACATAATACGCCAGCCAAGAAATGCCACATAGTACCTGACATCCAAGAAAGAACTTGGAGCCATCAAATAACACAGAAGTGCTATAGGGCTGTAGGCATTGTTGCCTCAATTCCATTGCCACCAAACGGCACACCATAGTCATCCCTCTCCTTGGTTTGTATTTTCCTCTATCACAAAGGATGTCACATTTTAAAAAGAAGCATATCATAGTAAAAGAAATTTGGGTTGAATCCCAGCTGCACCAATTCCCAGGGAGTTGACCTTGGACAAATGGTTTAACTTCATCAAATCTCATTTCACTGGTAGGGATAGTAGTAGCACCTATCTTATAGATTTGTGCAGTTAAAAGAAATATTACATGGAAAGTGGTTGGCATTGAATAAGCATGTAATAAATGCTTGGCCATCCCCCCAAATACAGAGATGATCAGAGTTCTGCTTGCTGCTCATTTTGTATCTTGTCTTTGCCACTGAGAGAAGATTGAAGACTGAGCTTCGCTGGCCAGGGAGAGCTGAGCTGGGGGATGAGATAGTGTTATATGCCAGTTCTCTGTGTCACTAGATTGAAAGCAGTTTCTAATCCCTGTAAATGTTGTCCTTCAAATGAGCTTCAGTGAGAACTTTGCAGCTGCCATGTTAATGATAGTAATAGATAGCAGGTAACCTACTTCTCTGGAAGCATTTCAAAGCTGGTTTAAGTTCACTTTGGAATGTAAATAATGGTTTACGTCAATCAGTCATGTAAATAACGCCTACAACACACTTTACCCAAAAGCACACTTTTTCTTTTAAATGTGCTTTCAGAAAGAGGTAATTTTATCTAAACAAAAGTTATTAAAGAAAAATTTTGAATTTACATACAACAATTATACTCATGTTCCCTCATCTTGAAATAGGATTCAAGATAGATTGATTTAAGCAGCATAAAATTGCTTGCACTTTAAACTGGTCTGATTTGCCAATAAATTTTCAAATATGTAGCATTAACTGTAAAGTCTTCTGTGAAGGCATGGACACTCAACAAAAACTCCATTCCCTTTTTCTGATATGCAGATTTTCCAAAAGAATCATGTCAATACCAAGTAAGCATAGTCATGAAAATTTAAGTTATTATTTTCTCTCCTGGAGAGGTAGAAGATTCCTATTTTCCAAGTTTCCACACTATATTATTCAAAATATTCATATTTTAACAAGAATTATGAAGCCTGCTAAGAAAGTATGATGTATGGTCCATAAACAGGAATGAAAGCAATCATTTGAAACTCTCCCTGAAGAAGTCATGATGTTTGACTTAATGGACAAGACTTTAAGGCAGCTGTTTTAATATGTTCAAAGAATTAAAATAAATTATGCATGAAGAAATACAGGAAAGTGTGAGAATAATATCTCACTGAATAGGTTATTAATAAAGTGATCAAAATGATAAAAGAAATACCTAAACATCTAGTCTAGAGTTGAAAACTATAACTGAAATGAAAAATTCAGTAGAGACATTTAGCAACAGATTTGAGCAGACAAAAAGAGTGGGTGAAGTTGATTAGAAAGCAATTAAATCTATACAGTTTCAAAGGAGAAGAGAGAGAAGAAGGTAGAAAGAATATTAGAGAAGTAGTGTCTGAGAACTTCCCAAATTTGATTAAAAACATTAATCTATACACTAAGAAACTGAATGAATCTAAACAGAATAAACTCAAAAGATGTCCACACCAAGACTCATCAGAATAAAACTGAAACTATTCAAAGTCAACACAAAGAGAGATTTTTTTTAAGAAAGAGAGAGAATCAATTTTATTTAGTTTCCTCATGTGGCCTTTGTTACTCTGTCACTTCATCGTGTACATGGTGCTGGGGTTCGATCCCGTGTCTTCATGCATGCCAGGCAAGCACCATAACCGCTGAGCTACTGCTCCAGAGCAAGACAGAGAGAGATTCTTAAAAGTAGCATGAAAAATAATTCATCACATACATACATGGCATTCTGAAGAAGTTAACAGTTGCTTTCTCATGAGAAACCAGAAGATAATGAGATGACATATTCAAAATGCTGAAAGAAAATAACTATTGACCAAACAAAAACATCCCTCAAAAAAGAAGGGGAAATTAAGACATTCCAAGGTACACAAAATCAGCAAACTTGTTGCTAGACCTTCCCCAAAGGAATATTACTATGAACAAATATATATGCTAACAAGTTAGATAATCTAGATAAATCAGTGAATATATTCTTAAGATGATGCAAATAATCATAACTGAGTCAAGAAGAAATAATATATCCACTAAATATATAGCAAGTAAAGTGACTATATGAGCAATCAAAAAAATTTTATAAGGGAAATATCAGGACCAGATGTCTTCACAGGTGAATGTAACTAAATGTTTAAAGAATTAAGACCAAGCCATTACAAACTCATCCAAAAAAAATACAAAGTACTTCAGAATTTATTCTCTATTTGTTCTATGACAAAAGTAGGTGTCACAAAAAGAAAAAGTACAATCCATCAAACCTTCTGGATATAAACAAAAAATCCTCAAAAAACAAAACAAAACAAAACAAAAAAGACAAAAAACCAAATCATTTAGTCCTCAAAACTAACAAACCAAATCCAGAAAAATATATCGAGTTTATGTACCATGACCAAATGGGACCTATTCCAGGTATGCAAAATTGGTTCAACAAACAAAAATCAATCAATGTGACATAAGAGGAGTCTAGCTCCAGGTCCAAACCCTACATGTGATCTTTCAAGCCTGACAAAGGCAATTACAAAGAATTTACATAACAGGCCTCATGGGGATAAACTACCTGTATTAGTCAGTTTTTTATTACTGTGACAAAAATACCCAACAAAACCAACTAAGATAAAGAAAAGTTTATTTTGCCTCATGGTTCCAGAGGTTTAGTCCATGGTGGATTGACTCCATTGCCCTGGGCCCAAGGTGAGGCATGAAGAGAGTAGTAGAGGAGTGTTGTTTCATTCATGGCAGCCGGATATCGGAGAGAAGGAGGCAGGGGTCACAGGGAAAATGCACCCTTCTAAGATGTGTCTCCAGGGACCCACACCTCTTCCAGCCACCCACCACCTCCTGCCTGCCATTGAAACTGGGATGAACTGAGTAGGTCACAGCTTTCAGAATCTAATCATTTTACCTCTGAATATTTCTGCCTTAACAAAGAAACTTTTGAGGCACACCTAATAGCCAAACCATAACAATACTTCCTATATTAGGCATTAGCTCATGCACTGCAGTCTTTGGTGGGAGCTGCAGTCCAGGACTCAGAGTCTCCTGGCCAATCGTGCTTGTGTACATCTGCATTCCTTGCTCACTAGCCTCCATTGGAGACCTTGTTATTAGCAGCTCCTGGCCAAGGCCTTTCTCTGGTATCTCTGTCAACCCCGCATTATCTGTGAATCTTGAGGATACTTTTATCCACTCTAATAAAGTACTTTGCCACATATGCCTTTTCTTTCTCTCCTCCCCTAATTCATAAAGCAAGAGGAGCTTTTTGTTTAGGGATCCCTTAATAATAAGATGAGCTCCCTATCTGTACTAATGTATCTCACCTCCAAGCACTTTACATGTGGGAAGTCAGAACACAGGGAAAGTTAGCACTTTTTCTGTTTAGTCTACTGCTTATATTATCAGCATAAGTGATTAAAAACTTGTTTATTACTTTCACTTTGGCGTTTTGTCTTACTTAATCACCTAGAAAACCGGAAATTTGGTTCTGTCCAACTTAGCTCTTAAAATTCATTAAAATAATACGGTGAAGAACACAATCTACATGATCATCTCAACAGATACTTAAAAAGCATTTGATAAAAATTAAATGCTTTTTAAAATTGCACAATATTCTAAGAATAGAAGGAAACTTCCTCAACCTGATAAAGACCATTTACAAAAGAGCCACTGATAATATTATACTTAATAGTAGAAGACTGGAAGCTTTCAACCTTAAGATCAGGAGCAAGACAAGCATATCCTCTCTTATCACTTCTATGCAATGTTATACTTAATATTCTAGACAAGGCAATTAGACAAGAAAAAGAAATGCTTTAACTTGTGTCTAAAATGCTCCTGAAAGCCCTATGTGTTAAAGGCTTAGTCCCAGTCTATGCCAGTATTGAGAGGTTGTGGGAGCCTTTAAGAGATTGGACCCAATTAAGGGAAGTTAGATCACTGGGGGCATGTCCTTGAAGGTGATATTAGGACCCTATCTGGGCCTCTTCCTCTCTCAACTTCCTGACTGCCATGAGGTAAGTAGGTCTCCTCTGCCACATGATACACTGTACTGCCATAGAACCAAAGAAACAGAGCCCACCAACCACAGACTAATAACTCCCAAACTATGAGTCAAACATCCATAGAAGTTAATTATCTCAGGCATTTTGTTACAGTGATGAAAATCTGACAAACAGAAAGAAAAAGCATACAGATTGGAAACAAGAGGAAAACTATCTTCATTCCCAGATATCATGATCTTCTATATAGAATATTGTAAGAAATCCATGCACATAAAAATATTAGAACCAATAAATTTGTTTAGCCAGGTTGTAAGACATAAAATCAGTATACAAAAATCATGTGTATATGCTAGCAATGAATAATTTGAAAATGAAATGAAGTAGTTGCATCTATAATAGTATCAAAAATGATACTTTTTTCAAAAATGATGCTTAATAATAAATTAACAAAAATGTTCGGTTCTTATACACAGAAAAGTACACAATATTCTTGAAAGAAATTTTAAAACACATAAATAAGTGAAAAATCATCCAATATTTATTACGGATTTAAAGACTTACCATGGTTAATAAAGCAATATTCTTTAAGTTGATCTACTGATTCAGTGCAATCTCCCTCAAAGTATCAGCTTCCTTTTTTGAAGAAATTGACAAACTTATCCCAAAATTCATATGGAAATATACAGAGCCTAGAAAAGTTAAAACAAAAAAATTAGAAAATTCACTCTTCACAAGTTTTAGAACTTACTAAAAGATTACAGTAATCAAAAAGAGTTGTGATCCTGGCCTATGATAGATCTATAAGTCAATGGAATAGAATTAAGAACCTCCTGCCATAAAGAAAACAGTTACAATTACAGCTAGTTGATCTTTAACAAGAGTACCAAGACTATTCATCAATTGAGGAAAGAATAATTTTTCAACAAATTTTATTAGTACAATTAAATATTCACATGCAAAGTGATTTGGATTCCTACTTCATACCACATAAAATATTAATTGCAAACTCTATATCTAAGAACTAAAATTATACAACTCAAAGGACACCATAGGCTTAAATCTTTATGACTTTATTTTAGGTAATGATTTAATAGATATGACTCTAAATGCACACAAAAAAACCCTCCAAAATTAGAAGATTGCATTTTATCATAATTAAAAACTTTGTGTTTCAAAGGACACTTTCAAGAAAGTGAAAAGGTAATTCACAAAATGGAAGAAAATATTTGAAAATCATATATCTATCTGATAGTGGTTTTTCTTTAGAATATTTAAAGACCTCATACTGCTAAATAATAGGCAGATACAGAAAACATTTAAAAATGAGCAAAAGTTCTAAATAGATGTTTCTCCATGTAAGATACAAAAAAAGCCAATAACTATATGCAAATATGCTCAATATCATTAACCATAAGAAAAATGCAAACCAAAGTCACAATGTTATACAAATTTCACTTGCTGGGATGACTAGAATCAAAAAGACAGGACAGGGATGTAGCTGAGTGGTTGAGTGCTTGCCTAGCATATACAAAGCTCTGGGATCAACTTCCAGCACAGAAAACAAAAACAAATAAACAAACAAACAAACAGATGAACAAATTCATAGACTGTCAAAGATGTAAAAAATTTGGAATGCTTATAAATCATTGGTAGTAACACAAAAAAGTTTACCACTGTGAAAATCAATTGGACCATACTTTAAAGTGTAAACACAATAAAATCTAACAATTCCACTCCCAGGTATATACAAAAGAGAATTGAAACTTTCCATCCAAAAACTTATACTCACATGTTGATAGCAGCATTATTCAAAATAGTTAATAAGTGAAAATACAACTGTTGATTTATTAATAAGTACATGTATAAAACATGCTATGCATACATATACCATTCATAAAACATAATGCAGTTCTGACACAAGATGCAATATAGATAAACTTTGAAAATATACTAAATGAAATAAGATGGACTCAAAAGACCATATATTGCATGTTTCAGTTTATATGAAATGTACAGTATAGGACACTATGAAGACAGAAGGCAGCTTAGTGGTTGCCAGGAGTTGGAGCAGGGAGGTAAAAGGATTGACCGTTTATGGGCACAGTTTCTTTCAGGTATGATGAAAATGTGTTAGCAATAGATAAAGGTACTGGTTGCACAACCTTGTGGATATACTGAAAACCATGTGAATTTTACACTTAAAAATGTGAATTTGTGATATTCAAATTATATATTAAATTTTAAAAAGATTATTTAAAAAATATAAAAGAAAGCCAAAGCCACAAATAACCCTGATTTGGAGACAAGTTCCATCAACATTTTTGAATATTCCATTCCAGTATCTTTCCTAGACATGTACCTCTTTTGTTGAAGTCAAGCTCATGTTATACATATATAGATGTACATATTTTCCACATTGACATTATTGTAATTGTTTCAGGTTTTGTTAAGGACAAAAATTTTAACAAATACTCTACAAATTCAGAGAAAGAAACTCTTCCTCTAGGAAAAAAATTACACTTAATCCGGTGCCAATTGTTCCAGTTGATCCACTGGTTTGACAAAAGCATGAACATGCTTTCCAGAGGAAAGTCTGCACAATGAATATGATTGAGAAGCACTGTGAACTTGAGTGTTGAGATTTACCAAGTATCAAGGTGGGAAAATGGTCCAAACTGATTATCTTAACAAAACTATTCTTTCTCCCTCAACATTCCTTTCTTTCATTCATATCTCTGTTTTTCATCAAAGGCCTGTAGTCAAAGGCTGCATAATGGCTAATTATTAACCAGCTGTTCTGATTATTTGCCAAGCCAATGTTGTACAGGAATATTGCATGTTGAACAATAAAAACCTCAGATACTGCACATTGACTGGTACAGCATGTGTTCAAAATGCTCTTCATTTGAATGGGAAAGTCTGGGACTTTTTAGGTGGCTTTTTCCTCTTGGTATTTCATTCAGAAGCGAAAACAACACAGCATCTTTTCTACATGCATTTATAACTCCAGTGTTTTAATTTAGCAACAAAAATTAGATTTTAAGACATCAAATTAAAATTCAAAAGTATTGTGAACCTTCCTGGAAACAGAAATTATATAAAATATTGAGGGTAACTAGAACTCTTTGTGAAATAGTTACTATTTATAAAACTATAAAAGTATTTCAGAAGATAGTTTAGGTTAAATAAATAATACAGATGATAGTCATCATAAAGCACTCATTTAACTCTTTGTTTTTTAAGTTTCTGAAAATAATTCACTGGTTGTCAATTAAAGCATAACAATGGCCCATTTTTTTAGGAGGTTAGTTGAGATTCTCGGACCTACCCAGCAACTCAGTGGCAGATTGGCAGTCCTGGTTCTTTAATTCCCAGGCTGGTTCTAATGCTACAGGATCACAAGGCCTTTATAATACAGCTTATAAAAACATATTTTATATGAGGCAACTATTTAGAAAAAATATGACCTTTCAAATTATATCACCATTTTCCACATAAAAGCCTCAGCCAGCCTCTTAATTCATGCGACCTTTGGAAGTCATAAAATCACTTTGCAGGGAGAGTTGATGTAGATTTGATTGGGGGCCTGTTCCTTCTGACCCAGAGTAGGGTGAAGCCCAGCCACCCACCGCACAGCCTATGGAAGATCAAAATTCACTGTTCCACGGAGAAATCTGCACCTGACAAAATCATCTGAGTCCAGCAGTATATTGCTAAAGACAAGGCTGATTTTGCTAGTAGAAGGTTTCATCTTTGTATCTCTATTGCAAACTGAAGAAAACCTTTAGACTTGCCAGCTTCAGAGATGTTAACAAATTCAGGACCATATAAACCTATGTTCTAAGAATATATATGCATAAAAATTAAAGTCATCAGGAAAAAATAGTTTAATTAATGGAATTTCTGTGCATTAATGACGTGCTATATTTTAGAATTTGGTGCACAACAAGTGGAACAAAGGGAAGAGCAATATATCATTACAAGATATCTTGTTCCTTTAAATATAAACTGATTTTATAATATATCCGAATTATAGGAAATACCAAAGAGTTGAATGAATGGAAAAAATACAACAAAAATTTGTTGAATTTTAGACTCCCTACCTTTTTCAATGTATAAATTTATATACCTAAGTGAGATACTATTTTGTAAATATTTAATCCTACCTTTCTTCACAAAGCATATGAGCATTTTCCCCATGTGATTACAAATACTGCGAGAACATCATATTAAACTTATCAAACATCCCAACCATAAATGTTATAAGTTTGAAAGTTTTATCTTGTTGAAATATTCCATTATTGATTACAATTGTTTTCCATTATTTTGTAAAATAAATAAAAATCCAGTGACCATCCTGAAATTCATAAAATATTATGAATTTGCTTGGAGAGAATTTCAGTATGTCTTTTACACGGGATGAATTTATAATGTATTAAATAACTTCATAATTAAAGATAAATATCACCAAGCCTTTTTGCATTTTAGTCTCTCCAGGTATATTGCAGCCTTCTTTTTGCATCTATAAACATTGGATTTGGAATATGCACCAAAGAAGCAGGGTCAATACTGTGTTTTTACCGGCACACCACTGACATTCCATGTACTTCCTTGGATGACAATTACTATGCCTTTAGTAACACGTAAACACCTCAAACCATATGTAAGCTATGAAACTGAACCTTGAACAGGAGATAATGAGAAGAATCATGTAAAGAAAACAAGTGATGCTCTCAGCTCTGCAGGTTTTCAAGTACCTTTGAAAATCCTTTTATCTTATGTTTTATTTCTGTAAAACTTAAAATCCTAGTGCACCATTCAGGTAGGGTTTTAAGGGGCAGATTTTCTATATGTACTTGTAGAGCTTCCCCCTGGAAATGTCTAGGGTTCTCAGCTATGATTGAAAACTTATTAATCTGAGAACTACAGCTAAGATGTTTTCTTACCTGGGGTGATGTGACAAGCTGTTTTTCCTGCTTAAGGGAAATTTTAAAAGGCTAAAGAAGCTTTGCCAAGCTCCGAGTCAATAATGTCTGTCTTCCTGAAATAATTTTGGCACTTGATTTCTGAGTGTTCAGCCAATGGCTGTGCCCAAGATGAACAACCCTGCTTAGGATTAGCCCTCTCTGACATCACATACCATAAAGATGACGAGTTCATTGGTGGGGAGACAGTAGAAAATTCCTGAGTGGAACAGAGAGTGGAGTCTCCTGCAATTAGTAGCCAAGAGTCATTCCCAGCACGTTGGGAAGTAGGGCGAGGCACAGCACATTAGCCCTGCTACTTCTGTTTGCTGAGTCCTGAGACATCATCAGCTATCATGTAGTCTTTTTATGGAAACCAGATAAACAACATGCGTCACTGTGGCTATTTCACATTATCAGAGTATTGGAGGGAAGAGTACTATGAACTGCAGATATACTTGAGTACGGGTCTCTCCAAGCAATTTGCGTACAAAATAAGAAGAAATTGAAATGCATTCTGCCAAAGAATGTTTTTTTTTAAAAACAAGGCAGACAGAAAAATATTCCTACACATATAGATGTTCCCAGAAGCATCTATGTAGTTGTGTCACTGCCCTTCCCATAAGCACATTAGGTTTGTAATCTTCCAAGTCCAAGAGACTGAACATCTACTTTCTGTCCCCAGGGAAGATAATCGTACAACTCCAGTCGGCCAAGATTCCAAAGGCCTTTATTTCTACTGTGCACTTCAGTCTTGGGTTGAGACATCTAACAAACAGAGGGATGAGGGAGAGGACTTTGCCCTGTCTACTCTACTTTCCTCAAGTTCCTGTTTATCAATCTTTCTTGACCCGGAGTCGATTTCTTAGGTTTATCTCTTTCTTGCATGCACTAGTGTTTTGGTGAATCCCTACCTTTTTCTCATCTCCTCTCCTTGTGACTATAGTTGTTTATCAGAACCCCTCCATGAGGGACGCGGAATGTGTAGGGAATAAGGTGGGACAAGTCAGTGCACTCTTTATCTCTTCAGTCTTATCTGACTAGTATGTTTAATTTAGAAGGCATTACCTGGCTCCAAAAGGCTTTTTTTTTTTTTTTTTGAGAAAGAGAGAAAGAGGGACAGTGAGAGAGAAAGACAGAATCAATTTTATTTAGTTCTTCATGTGGCTTTCGATGCTGTGAGACTTGGTTGTGTATGCATATGACGGGCAAGCACTGTAACCACTGAGCCACAGCTCCAGCCCCATCTCCAAAACTTTTGTACAGGTAGAACCTTCCCTCTCTCTTTCACTCCTATTCCACCCTACTCATTTCTCATGCTGCCTTTTTTTTTTTATTTGTTTGTCCTCCCAAGAAAGACTCCTGTGACTTCTTTCCAGTTGCCAAATTGTCCCAGACACTAACAAGGTTTAATTGTTGGCCTGAGAGTGTTGTCAAGGGGCACAGTGATCATTGTGCTAGTGCCTAATTAAGAAGGAGAGAGGTAACTCAGGGACAGGGATCATGGTATAATAATGGAAAGGAAGGAAATGAAGTCAGAAAGTTGAGATGTCTGCACTCCCGTGTTCACTACAGCACTTTTAACAATAGACAAAATATGGAATCAGCCTAAGTTCCATCAACATTTGAACAGATAAAGAAAATGCAGCATATACACACAGTGGAATACACAAAATGTTATTCCACCTTAACAGATAAAGAAGCCTATCAATCTATCATTTATGACAACACAGATGATCCTGGAAAGGACTATACAAAGTGAAATAAGGCAGGCACAGAAAGACAAACATTATACGGTCTCATTATATGTGGAATATAAAAAGGTTGAACTCATAGGAGTAAGTAGCATGGTGGTCACCAAGGGCTGGGGTGGAGTAGGGTAAGGTTGAATTACCAAGTTGCTGGTCAAAGGATATAAAGTTTCAGTTAGGCTAGAGTAATAAATTCAGAAGACTAATTATATATCATAAGGAGTATAATTAATAACAATATATTATATTATTGAATATTGCTGAAAGTAGATTTATTTATTCACATATTTTTATTTTTTAATTGGTCCTGAGGATTGAAACCAGGGGCACTCTGCCACTAAGATACATTCCCGACTTTTTAAAATTGTTATTTCAAGACAGGGTCTCACTAAGTTGCCCAGACAGGCATCAATCTTGAAATTCTCTTGCCTCAGCCTTCATAATAGCGGGGATTACAGACGTGTGCAACTGTGCCTAAGAAAGAAATTAAAATGTTCTCATTCCTCTGTACACACACACAAAAGTATGTGAAATACTGTACTGTTAATTAGCTTGACTTAGTTATTCCACAATGCATGCATAAATAAAAACATCATGTTGTACATCCTAAATATATACAATTTTTATTTTTCATTTTTAGATTTACATTTTAGAAGTCATAAAAATGGAAACAGACTTGGAGTCCCTAAGAATTGGGTCAGAACCCTGGCTGCAGCATTCACACAGACAACTTCTTTAACATTTGTGTCTGTTTTTTCATCTTTAAAAAGCAACTAATAACACTCACTGCAGTAAACTTTTAGAAATATTAAATTAATCAATATGGATGAAAGAAGGTTGTAGATGATCAGTCTTGGGATCAGACTCCTTTTCTCTGCCTCTCAATTTCATTCCTTCTGTTCTTCCAGGTCTAGGGCTTCCAACATGCTATATGTGACACATAGATGAAATTTATGGAATGGTTATTGACTCAATGAATTGGTGTGAAGCTATTTGTCAAGTATATGGAGTAAGATCACTTTATAGTGAACTCAGATTCTTCTTTGCAAGGGGACAAATTCCAGAATTCCCCAAATGGACAGTGAGAGAAATACAGGTGATGATATTATTGTTTCTTACGTCTGTGCACATGTATAACTATGCATTTCAAGTAGACACTTTCATGGGATATATTTATACAAATGTATTTCTAGGAAGAGTTTCCTACATTTCGTTCTTCTACACTTGCAAGGAAAGCCCTGAATGGTGTGAACTCCATCTTATTTTCTGCCACCCTCTTTCATCCCAGCACTCCAACACCTTCTGAATTATGTTCTCAATAATACAGAAGTACTGTTACCTCCTCAAAGCCTTTACATGAGTCATTCTCTCCATTCAACTCATCTTTTCCTGAATCTGCTGTAGATTATCTTGTTCTTTAGTTCAACTATTACTTCCAAGAAGCCTTTCCAAACACCAGCTTTCCTCTTCTGGTTCTTCTCTGAACTCTTTGTTTTCTAGTCACCATTTCTATTATTACTATGTTTGTCACTTTCTTGTCTGTTAGTTTGGTCCCGTCCCCCTCTCTGGATTGCCATCCTTATGAAAGCCAGTTCAGCATTTCTTGCTTTCTTCAGTGTTTCTATAGTACTCCATAGTCCTCAGCACACAATAGGAGCTTAAAAAGTATTTGTTGAAAGAATTAGCAGAGAGGTAAAAACACCTCATGAATTCACATTGGCTACTCTTTAAGTAACATTCCTCTAAGTAAGAAATATTATATTTCCTACGGGTTTATATGGTTTGTAAGCCTGAAAATGCCTTCATTCCATCTTATTCCCCAGTTTTCTACTCATAGTATTAAAAAAAACCAGCTTCTTCTAACAAAAACACAACCAAATTTCCAGGACACATATAGAGGAAATACAGGGAGAAACACCCTTTTTAACAGATAAGCTCTGTGGATCTCATTGGCTCAATCACATCTAAATAGCAGCAGAAACAATTTTATATACTACTCCCAATTTGATTATCACCTACCCATGATTTTTCAACAAGGCTACAACCATGTACCTCTAATTTCCTTCTGAGAGTCTTTGTGGAGCTGTAGACACAGGTGCACTCCTTCAGCAAGTAAAACATGACTCATAAGGTATGTGACGTCACAGAAGATTTAACAAGAGGGATAAGGTAACTAGAGTACAAGTGCCGGACTGGTGTTACTAGGTTACTATCCGGTAATCTTCTCGCTTATCTTGGGCTTCTGGTGTTTTCAATTCTATTTAATGAAAACTGGAGCTACCCTGATGTGTGTAGTTCTGTAATATATTGACTCTGGTTGAAAGGTAGCTGTTCACAATAATAGGAAGCTGAGAGTTTGAAACACATAGAGAGAGACATGAACAAAATTATGGGGAAGAGCAGGGTCAGGAAGATTTTTCTGACTTTAAATTCCTTTCCTTAGTATCTTACTGCACATAATTTTTCAAAAGAGTAAACTTTGCCAATATCAAATATGCTCCTTATACTAATGTTTTGATATATTAGACATAAATTCTAACCCTAAGTATTGTCTTTTAATGCAGGTGAGAGATTGGATGAATAATGTGATTTTTTATTATTCATGTTTGCCACTCTCCATTTATAAAAATAAATTAACTGCAAGACAGCTTTCCCAGAAATGTAAGAGGAATCATCAACAGACTGTCATAAAACCTGAATACACAGTGGTATAAATCAGGAGACTAGAAGTAGTTGTGGACCTTTGTCTCCATTTAGGTCAGAATAACAGAGCTGCCACAAAATAAAAGAAACTCTATAAATGAGAAGAGTTATTCATTCATTCAGGAAGGAAGGAAATCACATACTTTTAAAACAACTAATATGTGGCAGGGATACTGCAAGGGGCAGGAGGAAAGAGGGATTAAACCTGTGGAAAAAAAGACAAAATGCTGAACTGTGAGAGTGACATCCCTAAATTAAATGTTCACAATAATGTTGGGCAAGTGTTTTAATATGTAAGCAAAGTCAAGGGAGAATACAAATGAGGAAGTTCTACTGCTTCCTGGCAAGGTCCAGGGAGGCTTCAGGAAGGCAGTAGCCATGCAGAAGGCTGTCACAGATGAATGCTTATGTCACCAAGAATATCTTCATGGGGAACAGAAGCAATCCATTGCATTGCTGAGCAGAAAGTTTATGTAGGAAAATCACACACATCTGAGATTGATATTTAATTATCAAGCAAGGAACACATTTGAGGATAGACTACTATTTGAATAAATTAAATAGCAACCCTTGGGTTCACATGACTCCAAGATAACATTCATTTGACAGCCACAACAATTACTATTACTTCCATTGCTAACATGTATTCATAATAATAAGATCTTATTAAAATGATCATTTCTTAAACCATAAGAACATATAACCCTTAGTACTAGGCACTGAGCTTGTTTAATTTCCACAGTTAAGCAAGGAGAATATCATCTTCACTTTAGATATGAAACATTTGAGAAACATTATCTAGGCTCTGCAGTGAGGAACGGTGAAATGCGGTTGCAAGTTAGAGCCTGTCTGACATTAAGGTGCATGTTTCTAGTCTCCCCAGTCCAAGGAAACACTTGAGAAATAAGAAAAACCTTTGGAGGCATGAGACAGAGAAGATGATAATTCCTCTTCAATTAATAGTGAAAATCTGTGATTAATTGAAACAAGAGGCAAAAGTAGAATGAACCACTAAAATGGTAAATATGGTTATTCAGGAAATTTTCAAATAGCTAAAAAAAAGTACAGATAATAAAAGAAACCCATGCACTCATCACCTGCCTCTAACAATCATCAACAATATCCAGAATTGTGTCATCACTCTCTCTTAACTGTTTTTTTTTTTGCTTGAGTATTTAAATGCAAATATCAAATCTTTTTTGATCATTTTAGACACATATAATAGACATCAAACACGCAAGGAAGAAAAATATCTCATTGGCTAGAAATGAATAAGGATGGGATACAGCCAAACAATGTGTCTTATGTAAAAATATATACCACCCCCCTAGATGCCAAATAATACTTATGTAATCATTTAATTCTTGAAAACTCACAATCTAGAAATTTATATTAGTTGTAGGGGTGAAATATAGAAGAATCAAGATATTGGAGTATGGGTGATGTTGGGGTAACTCTGATTTAGTGGCAAATGCATACTTTCTATGCATTTATGATTGTACAATAACTCAACTCACTAATAAAAAAATTAAAATGTTTAGCATTCACACACACACACAGTCTTGCTCTTTAAACCCATTAGACAAGGAAAACATGTGCAAACCTAAAGAAATTAGTGCCAGAAAACACAGGTATGTGCAATTAGCTATTTTAAAAAATAAAAACCAAAAGAGCTAGAATTATCTTAATTAGATATTTACTATAGCAAGATCTGTAATGAGTATATATGTGACATCTTGGAAAGAAAGTT